>JAODAL010038724.1:0-38857 GCA_025379985.1 Phyllomedusa bahiana
CAAAAAAGTTTAAAAAAGAGGGGGAAAAACCCCTTTTAAATGGCCCCCCTTTTTTGGGTGATACCGTACAAGCTTGTAAAAGAAAATCCAGGTAAGGGGCATCTGGAAATCACATTTTGTAATCTGCCCCAGCCCTAACTCTAACCATACCCCTAACTGTAGATTAGGATCAGTTAGGATTTTTACATCTTTTTAAGGTTAATTTAGCTTGTGGGTCCATCTCCATGATTTGGTTCCAATTCCACAGCCAATTAGGCTGGAAAAGTCAGATGGAAGTGACGTTGGAACAACACTGCCACTGGACTCAGAAGTGCTACGGAGACATAGGTTCCTGGATATGCTGTGGGTGGTTCAATAGCAGTGATTACAGCACAACTCCAACAATGCCATGTGAACATACCCTTAGAAGATGCAGTGTGTATTATATGGGTCCGTTTTCAACCCTTAGGTGCTGACCTTTTCTTTTTTGTAGGATCAAATGGGATATCCAGGAAACTGATTTACTTCTGAAAAAAAAACAACAACATTACTTACAATCACTATCCCCTGTCATTCACCAGGTCACTGCTTTTAGGTCTCTTAACACTTGAAATGCAGGAAATGGCACTTTGGTCATACCCTCAGCCAGCCGTAAGATGTATTCACACCTCATTTCTGCCGACATTGCAGGTACCCATCAGGATATCATAAAAATCAGTATTCTGACATACAGCATTGCAGAGCCATAGAATATCATAGAGCAAACATAATTTTATTTGAACTACATTTGCTCTACCACAACCACTGTCCCACCTGAAGGGATCCCTGACCACTGTGCCACCCAGTGAGATAGCTTCTGGCCATTGCTTTTGGAAAGGGACTAAACAGAGAGGTGAGATTATAGAAATAGCTAAACTTGCTGTGTTCTGCTGTTTCCATAATGCACATAGAAGTGAATGGGGTCTATGAAAGCAATGAATTGCAACAATCTACGTGGTTTCTCTCACTTCAACTCACTTCTATCAGAGAAATAAAAACAGTGGATAACACTAAGCATGGCTGTTTCCGTAATCCCAGTAATCTCTCTGATCAGTTCCTGCCTGAATTCTGCAGCCATGGACCATCTCACTAGGTGGAATTAGGAGGTCTTTTGATCGCTGATTTTGAAGGTAGATGTAGGTCCCAGAGGATATGGGGATATGTCATAAATATCGAGGATATGAGTATTCTTTTAATGATTCATAATGCAGATAACCATAAAATAAATTATATTATATTTTCTAATTTGTAGTCCAAATGTTTGCCGGTCATCGAGCACGCGACCAAGTGATGTACAGTAAATGGTTACGAATGGTCTGGTGTGACACTTGGGTGCCTCTTACTGCCCTTAAAAGTGACTGGAGTTGTGTGGCATTCATCATCTGGTTCCGCAGGGCATTGTTTCATCATTGTGTGATGTAGTCAAAGGACGTCCATACTTTCTTCGACCTGTCTGTGACTCTTCTCAGTATCTCTGTAATCTCTGTGGGAACCATCTTGAAGATACTCAGTGGCCACTTCCGCTCCTTGAGTAGCGCTCATCCTTTGCTTGAACCCTTGCAAGATGGGCGAGTTACTGTTTAGTATCAGCTGTCAAGGTGTCTATCTTCGTCGACTTGATGTAAAAAAAATGTTGAAAAGCAGGTGATGAGGAGGGACTGTATTAATCACAATCAGAAACATAATTCCACTCTAAAACTTATTGGGCATTTAGGGATCAAACACTGTTGTGAATTTTGTGCCTTAAGTCCTTGTTGGGATCTCAAGAGTTGTGCAAACAGATAAGTACTGAAACATGAACAGTTGGGACATGTGAATTCTAAAGTTAAGAGATGATCTCATTTAGTGCAATTTTAAAAACATAGGTCAAGACTTTTTGGGGCCACATGTAAGAAAAAAAATGTTTAGGTCTTAAAACTCACTTTTTTGCCTATAGGTTATTAAAACCTGAGGTTTAGGACTTAGTTTTCATACATGTGGCCCTTTATGTTCATCCTGAAATTTTCAAATTTCAAAAGTCATCATATCGTATATACTACGAGTATAAGCCGACCTTGTGTCTATCGAGAGGCACCATATCTTTGCACCAATCAAACGTGAGGAAATAATTATTGTCCTCGAGTATAAGGACCTAGGTAAAAAAAAACTTGAGAGGCTACTGGATTAAAGTTGTAAAAGAAATAAAAATGTGATACCATATAAAATACATAAGCAGTTTAATGTCCCCCACTAGGCACAATATATAGGCAGTATTATGGCTCCTCTATTATGCAGGAATAGGCAGGTTTAGATGTCCCCCATAGCAGATCTATAGGCAGGTATATGGCCCCATACGCAGGTAATAGTCAGGTATATGGCACGCATACGTCAGGTACTAGGGCAGTTATAGGCAGCTGTAGGCAGGTATAGGGCAGGTATTATAGAGCATGCTCGGAGGGCAGGTATAGGGCAGGTCATAGGGCCTAGGCTGTTAGGCCAGCTGTAGGAGGATATTAGGGCAGGTATAGAAGGCCGGCCTGTAGCAGTTATAGGGCAGGTATTAGGGCATTCTGTAGGCAGGTTAGGGCAGGTTTTGCAGTTGTAAGGCAGGTATAAGGCCGGCTGTTGGCTGGTATAGGCAGCTGTAGGCAGGATATAGGGCAGAGTTTAGGCAGCTTAGAGGGCAGGTATAGGGCCGGCTGTAGGCAGGTTATAGCAGCTGTAGGCAGGTATAGGGCAGGTATAGGCTTCAGCTGAGGAGGTTACTAGGGCTAGTTACTTAAGGCACGGCATGTAGGCAGGATAGGCAGCTGTAGGGCAGGAATTAGGGCAGGGTATAGGCAGCTGGTATGGCAGGTATAGGGCAGGTATAGGGCATAGGCCTGTAGGCAGATGTAGGCAGGTATTAGGGCAGGTATAGGGACCTGGCCGTGTAGGACAGGGTATATGGGAGGTATAGGCAGTTTTAGGCAGGTATAGGGCAGGTAAAGAGCAGATAGATAGGCAGCGTGTTATAAGGGACGGCTCGTACGGCACGTCGTCATAGGAAGCTGTTGTGATAGGACAAGACTATAGGGCATGGTCCTTAGACAGCTGTAGTAGGCAGGTTATAAGGGCCCGGCTGTAGGCCAGGATATTAGGCAGCTGTAGGCAGGTTTATAGAGCTGGTATAGGAGCTGAGGGCAGGTATTAGGGAGTATATAAGGCCGGCTTGTAGGCAGGTATAGGCAGCTTTAGCAGGTATTAGGGCAGGGTATAGGCAGCTGAGGGAGGTATAGGCAGGTATTGCGGACGGCTGTAGGACAGGTATTAGCGCAGAACAGCTGTAGCAAGGTATTGGGGCCAGCTGTAGGCAGGTATAGGGCAGCTGTAGGCAGGTTATAGGCTAGTATAAATAAAGAAATTATAGTAAAAAACAATTCTCTTTATCTTGACCCTTCTGGCTCCATTCTCCCACTCGCCGACTCAGCCTCCTCGTAGTTCACCGCACCTCTTCCTGCACGCTGTCCTTGGTCTTCTTTCGGCAAAACAGTAGCCGGGGGACAGCTCATAGGCTATCCCGGTGGGCCTCACTGCGTGAGCACGCGGAGCGCGCTCAGCTCTGTGACGCCGCTAGTGGTATCACTCTCACCTATAGATGCACCGCTCGGTTTGGCCAGTCGCATGTAGGTGAAAGGTGATTCGCGGAAGGAACAAGTGCCCGGACACACACCAGGCAAAGCGTCCCCGTCAAATGGTGCGTCAACGGCCACCTCAGGTATTTCCTTGCTCCGCCTGAGGAGTCGCATATAACTGAAGAAGTACTCTGCTTACAGCTCACTCGGGCACAATCATCGACAGCTCGGCAATCCCCCACCGACAACCACCGACCAGCGCAGACAAGTGACTCGAGTATAAGCAGTAGGGTGAGATTTTTCTAGCACATTTTTTGTGCTGATAATAACTCGGACTTTATAACTCCGGAGTATATATCACTGGCTATTCCCACTAAACTATTTGTGAGTTGTGAGTTTTTTAGGTTAATAGTCTTTATTTAACTCTTTTGCCTAAATTTTGTATGCTATAATCGGTACTATTCCCAATCTCTTGTGAGACTAAATTACGCAATAAATCAGACAGCTTTTATATTAATTTCTGTTGCATATAATAGCCAGATTCAATATTCTGACTCGTGTGGGGCTCCATTTTCAGAAGCTCCATGTGCGCGAGCGCAGTGCCAGACTACATGACAGATACCCAATGGCACCCCAAGGTAACCCTCATTGACTACAATAGGGGTCTATCAGCGTTTTCGTCATTGGTGTCATTTTAATAGAAAATAAAATAAACACTGAATTGCACTGCACTTTTTATTTTTTTTTTTATAATTTTTGATGGATTTGAGACATTGAATGTAACCTCCGTTGCAGACTATACACAAGCGGTTAACGAATTAGTGTCCGGACTGGGATACCTATGGCATCATTCATTGAAACTTCAATTTGGAGGCACTCACCCTAGTTGGAATTGATCCTAGGGGGCATAAACCTAGCTCTTACTGCACTATGCACTATTTCTTACTGCCTTCTTGGCATTACTATCTGCCCTCTCTGCCTTTTACAAGGATGTATTGCAGTTTAAAAAGCAACTCCACGGTGTGCATGCTCAGGAGCGCCAAACAGTCTGTTTCCTTTTTTCCCTTCGGTTGGCCAGTTGAGCCTGGTTAGAATCACGCGATAGAAATGCTTTCAGATGTCTTTGTGGTATCATCTAAAAAGAGGATTTGCAGCAATTCAACTACAGATAGGATTCCGCAAAAAGCAAAATCTGGTTTTTGAAGTGCACTATGTGTCACTGCCAAATTCTTGTGGGAATTATGGTAATAGTGTTTTGCATACAGGGTTGTGAGGATTATGTAAATTGTTTAGGGTAGGATAGATGCATCGTTACACACAGATGGCCCTTGAGTATGCAAGCAATCTTGAGCAGTCAGTTGCTGTTTGCATCTAGAGGCCGGGAATTATCGGCTGCACCTATTGGTCCAGCGCTGTTGATTCCTACCCTTAGGTGTAAATGTTGTTTTAAGTCATTTGAGGTAATAATACTAAGTAATAAAGCTATTTAGTTGATTTAATACAGAGAAAAAATAGAGTTTATTTTTGCACTTGGCAAAAATTTGTATAAGGATATATGTGCTTTCCTACCTTTAATAACAAACAAAATATAGAAAACATTTTGATTGTGGATGTTTGTTGCGGTTTTTAATTTTCCCTATTGCAGTACAATAGTGGAAGAAAGGACGCGGCAGCATAATTTCTGACAAACATAGACTGTGTCATGTGCGCACAATTTGAAAAATCCACAATTTTGCAGCATTTGGATGAAAGTCTTAAAATTCTCAATCACATTGCTTCTTACTGCTTAATATGCAGCTATTGAGGTATTATGCACACTATTATGAAGCATCATTAGGCAAACTGCAGTGAGATAGGAGCTCATTGGATATCATATTAATGCCAATCACAATATTCAGCTCTGTTTAAGTGAAGGACTTTTACACGATGGTCACACTGTTTAGTTTTTGCACTTTCAAGAAGTTACCACCCCACCTGTGGACAGCGATTTTTTTCAATAAAAAAATGCAATAGGGCATTTTGTGAATCTGTGCGTGTATTTATGTTCCCCGATAAATAAACCTGGTACAATGTGTATTACTCTGGACTTCTTGGGAGAACTGTACGAATTTTATATCATCTTCTCACCACCTAAGAAATCAAGGAATGGTATGAGGTTAGTGTATGTGAGGTGCAACATGCAGCCACTATCCAATCAAAGAGAGCAGGGTCACCTGCGTCAACAGGGACATAGCTTGGGTTATCCAGAGTCATTCTAAGGGCCAATTAGCCTAGATTTACCCCCAAGCGTGACAGTTCTTAATCTCCCTGTTGTTTATTAGAAAAGAACTATACATTCTCAAAAAAACATCTTATAGAAATCACATAAAGATTATTCCATCATAATTATAGTTATATGCATATTGAATCTCTTCATAGAAACCTAAATTTATAGATGAAATAAGCTCTGCTAATTTTAGGGTGACCACGGAGACGGATAACTTCACATGTATTTGTTGTAGTTTTTAACATTGCCAGAACGCCAAAATGAGTCTACTATTAGTGTTCACACATTTTCTAGGGATATGAGGTATTACTGAAATTCTCATCAAATTGGTTAACAATTCCACATCCATGCAACGTGAAATTTATACACCGGTCCCACCTGCAACCCCATAAAAAAAAAAAAATCAACAAAAATAGAGTCGCAATAGTTGACTTTTAAAACCATTAGCAGTCCTAAAAAATTTAAAGGCCGTATCTTAGCCCCCCTACCTTTGCACATTAAGCAAGCCATAATAGAGTTAAACTCACATTATTATGACCATCTTCCTCATTCACCGTTGGTAGTAGCAGGTGGGACCTCAATAAAGTTAGTTACATGTTGTGAGGCTGGACTTTGGTTGGTAATTTAGGGGCGACATTTATGATTTGGGTGCCCAGGCGCCCATTTCTTTTTAGTGCGCTTAGTAGCGTAGTAGAATGTGCCTTGAATCTTATTAACCCTTTTCTAACTGGGGGTCATAGTATTAGCACTTTCTAGCTACAAAGCGACACTTTAGTCAGGTAAACCACTTATTATAAAGAGTTTACACTGTCTCCAGCAGTTAATGCGCTAGATTTGCTGATAAACAGGTCATAAATGTGTAGCTTCATCTGCTTGTAGTGAGAACTACATGCCTGCGACGCCCCCCGACGCTGGATCTAAGGCATTCCACCTACAATACTTAGATATTGTTGCAAGACCAGTACGCAATCATGGCACTGATAGATTCCTCAATGGCAATGGCCTATTTCAGCAGGATAATGTCACCCACTTTGCAGCAAAAATTGTTCAGGAATGTTTTGAGGAAGATGACAAATAGGCTACGTCTCACACCTGCAAATGTTTAAAGACGATTCCTCAAATCCGACGGCAGTTTTTAAACATTACCATGTACACGGCTTTTTGCAACATGCCTTGTTGGTTTTTCAGATTTCACAGTACATGACGGTCTACACAAGAAAACCGAACAAGTATCGATGGAAGGTATAAAGAAACATGTTCTTACTTTTCCACCCGTGTATGGCCTCTGGCCCCTGATTCAGTTGTATAAAAACCACAGCACACTAGTTTTCTATATGAAGTCTACAGCATGGTTGGGTACAATCGGCATTTTCAAAATACTGATTCGGCTGAAATCCGATGAGCATCTAGTGCTGGGTAGATATAGCAACAAGTTCAATGTGTTTTATCTCTGTCTCACTCTACTCTATCCAGATTCTCTCAGTTGGTTTAAGAATTCTTATTGGTTGTTACTTAAAAAAACAAGGTCTGATCCATGATGGCCTTTCACTCACAATTTACGGGAGTTTAAAGGATCTTCGTGGGAAATACAACTTTAATGGTGGTCACTTTAATGGGGGGAAATCTATTACCTAATACTGAATTGTGCTTGTAAGTGAAGGGAAATGTATCTGCATTGAATGTATGTTTGTGGGGGAGAAATACATAGCTGCAGCCCTGGATAATACTGTATTTTACTATCATGAAACGCTGTGGGAGGCTCTTTGGAAGTCATCGCGAGGTACTCTCATTCCCCATTTTACGTACTAGAATGGACCTGTGTGTGCTGCATATATTGTACTCCAAGCCACATTTTTCTTAATTGATAATTCTGCTAAAGTATGCTTCTGGGTATAGATTAAAAAAAGGTAAATAAAAACTAAAGCAACTCATTTATTGCACATGACGGACCATAACAGGACTTACAAAAAGAAGTCTAGTAAGCAGGGCTGTTCCCATTCTTACCATGTGCAATTTAAAATAATGGTGTCTTTTTAAGTGGCAGATGAAGCTTTTGAAACCTGCTGTGTCTCCAGTTTCACTTATAGCTACCCTGCCTTAAGGTTACATAATAATTTATAGATGATAAATTAGAGTTCCATACAACTTGTAGATTGTACAGAGCCCTAATACAGCTGTGCGCATAAAGTCTTATACTGTAAGTTGCTATAGCTTGCAAAGATTTTGTAGGTGAGGGCAATACTATATCCTACAAAGGTGTATAACACAGAGACATGTAACAATTAGTAGTAATTGGCCTTTTGGTTGAATGATATGATCCCAAATCTACAGTGAAATAGGATGCACAAAAAGTTGTTGCCTTGGGGAGGAGAAGGTTTGAGCTTTTCAAGTATTCTTCTATATATAACTGGAAAATATTACACTCTAGGATTTTTGTTTCCTCAGGATTCAGAATAACTGTTCTCCGAAATTTGAGATAAATCCTCTCTGTTTGCCTTTTTTTTTTCAAACAGTGTACACTCAATCCAAGCCGTCTTAGCCAACTTTCTCTGATCAGGGTCTTTTGATACATAATTGCATAGTATTGTGTTATGGCATGGATACCATATTATGTTGTCCGGTGTTATGGATTTTGTGCTTCTGTAATTTGATAGATTTACTCAATTATCATATTTTCTGTCACTTTATTGGACTTTTGGAATAATCAACTCTTTTTGAGATTCTGGGAAGACGATACTTTAAACTAATTGATCGTTTCGGCTCTATCTATATCATTCTGAGAACAAAAAAGTCATATAATATTGTGGAAGCACACGAAGGAAAACTATAATTTTATCACATTCACGATGCACGCAATGGTCCGTGCTCTGTGTCTCTTTCCTGCACGTTCTGCGCACTTTACCCTTACCTTCTTACCGCCCTTCTCCATTCATGCTTTGCTGTCGTGGACATTGACGTGGCCACTAATAGCCATTCCTAATTTAGAGCCGACAACGACTCTCGAAATTGTACAATGGGCTGGGCAATTGCTGTTTTCACAATGTAACCCTTATTAATAGGCCATTCCCCATCCACCTCCTGCTGTGAGCGATGGACTGTGCTTCCTGTATGTGCCTTGTTTATTGTCATTTATGCTATCTGGATTCTGACTCATGCCTGTGACCTCGACTGTTCTCCTGCACTACAGTCTCCGGCCCCGACACTTGCCGCAAAGATAGTCGACACTGACCACATTTTGCCTGCCGTCTTGCCTCTGAAGACCCTTATGCCTGCTGACAACTCTATGTACAAGGCACACGCACTTTTGATGTCACCATGAACGTAAAACACTACATTACATGAACAATTTATTGTACCATTATATGACCAATATTTGTTGTTATTATTGGGTATTGCTGGTTAAAGTGAAGCTTCAGCCATCATAAACTGTGGACTTGAGATCCTTTTATATCAACGGCACTCTCCACTCTCTTACACCTTTTAACTGGTTGGACACTACAATTTAGCTTGTCAATTATGTTATTGTCTTAGTAGTGCATGATACAATTATTTGAACACGACTTTATCACTTTTCAATGAAATATTGCTATGAACTACAATATCACTCAGCTTATATACTACTTATAAACTTAAAAACCAAGCTCTGCGATATAGAAATGAATTCTTGATTATGTCGACAAACTTTTTTTTTTAGCAGAAATATGAAGATTTTTATCATCACATTTGGGGCAGCATGTAATGAGAATGGGGCTGCGTCCGCAGAAAGTCTCGGCGTATTTTGAGACTCCGACATCAAGGACGCAGCCCCTCATTCGAAATAGTTGTAACGTCTCCTTTCACCACTAGGTAGTATCACAGGCAAAATTATACAGTATGACAGGCCCTTCCCGGCACTTGTTAATGCTCGCCTGTTTCAGGGGCTAGCTGGAGGCACGGGGATTGCACTTGAGCAGTACGAAGCTATTGTTTTTTATAGCTTTGTTTACGGCAATTCTAGGTGATTTACTGTTGTGAAAAGGTATAACACTTTCAATGTGGTATACCTGAGCCTAGATAAATATTGTAATAGTGCTAGAATGCGACGCCGGATTATGCCCTTAGAGAGCGGTCATAAATCAGGCGAATTCTATGCCACTATATTGCGCATGATCAATGGTCGTTTTAAATTGCCAAAAATTCAATACATGCCGCACCACACAATATCTGTTCAAGAACCTGTGGTTGCTATTAACAGTCATCCCAACTTTAACTCCATTAATATGATGAGTTAGTTTCACACCATATGGTGTAGCAAGCAGAGATCCAGGATTGACTAAGATGGCGCTTCTGCTATGTGTTGGGGGCCACAAACCTGTCGTCAAGCCTCTTTGTGATACTTAACAAAGGGTGTGGCCTCTGAAACGTAGTAGGTGTTCTGTGGAGTAAAATAAGCTCATCATGCTAATGGATTTAAAGCTTGACTGTTATCAGCAACCACAGGTTTTTAAACAAAATGGTTTGTACTCACGTCTATTAAAATCAGACATCAGCCTTTATAGCGGTACACTATTTGACTAGCCCTAAATAAAATGAGCAGACTATCAAGAAATCAAATTTATCCATATAGATCTAAACAGGTCTTTTTGCAATCATTTTTGTTTTTTCTTTCTATTTAACCATTTTTGAAATAGTTGGACAAAATATTGATAAAACATGCTGTCAAGATATTATGATTAATCATTATTTTATTTCCTACAATAGTTCCAAACAAGATTATTTCAGGAAAACACATTATCGTTACATACTGATTTTTTTATCCTTCACAGCTGAAATATATTTGCTCCAAGTCTTTCCCTAATCCCGTTTTTGTAGCACCGCAACAACTCTAAACTAGAATGGCTATCTGGACATTTGTAATGTAAACCTCGGCCATATGATGTGCCCACTTGCTGTTGTGGGATTATTGTATACCCTGCCAATGTTTTAAGAAGGGGCCTATTCAAAGAACTCTCACTGTAACAGAAAATTAGCTAAGTCAGGATCCTCCAATTGACCGCACAAGTATCTGGGCACATATTATAAGGTTCATTTTGTAGTATAAATGCACATGTGCAATCGTTAACGTGTCCTGTCCCACCACCATCTACAGCTCGGGAAACAATCCAAGTACTCAATTTAAATGTGTTTGTAGTTGGTTGCCAAGAAGAAAGTGTACACATAAGTCTCTACGGGTGATTCTATCACTAAATGGTTTAATGAGTTGATAGCTGATATTGGCTTTGACATCTAGAATCAGTGTATTAAAAATCTTTTATTTGGAGTTAATTGTGTTTCCCTGAGGGCATGTTTCTCATACCAGTCATCGCTACCTAGTTTATGAAGGTTGCCATGTTATGTTCTACATTTTGCTATAAAGTGATGTTTTATCATTTTCTCTTCTTCTATAGAGAGGATTTATGAGATTTATCTTGGACTATTGGCTCTTAATTATTTGTACACACCTTCTAGAAGAAGAAGACTATATCAGGTTTTAATATTGATATATTATATGAGTATTATACCTTACATTATCTTTGAATTGACTGTTTTTAGTATCACATAGCCTATTGCAGAAGTTTTCTTTCTTTCATATCATCTACTATCTAACCACTTTGGCAGGGTATTCCTTATTCAGCTCTCATCTAGATCTGTTCTTTGTTCCCTCTTAACAAGTGATGACACACAGTAGGTAGTGACCTCAGGTTTGCACTCTTTTAAAGGGCACGTTTAGTTATCTGATATCCTCTCCTTGTAAAACAGTACACTACCCTCGTCACAATTTTATAGCGTGTAAGCTATAGATCATGTATTTGAGCAGCGTTGGCTATGTCAAATTGAGTGAAATGGAACATGTCATGGTTTTAGGATCTCAATAATTCCTATGTGTCACACTTTCTTTTCATAAGGAATAAGCAATCAGAAGTCAGAATAGCCTTTGATAATAATAACAAAAGTACTTCTTAAGTGAAGAGAAAAAAACCTTACCTTTACAATTTATTTTTATCCACATGAGAAGAATAAAAAAGTTGCATACTGCAAACCTATTGTCTTGTGATGTTCCTTTATGGTAAATGATACTCATAGGTTATATTATTCTAATTAAAAAAAATAAAATAAAAGCGAAATCTACACAGTTTATGACCATATTATTTTTAAACCCTAATTTGTGTATACTAAAATCAACCAGCAAATTATAAACTAAGGATCATTGTTAGAAAAGGAAAAGGTCATGAAATGAGGGTCACATTTGCTACAAAAATATTGTCAGCCATCAATTTTGGCAAAATTAGTGGTAACATCCCTCCTAACTTTAACCCCCAATTACAATTTAAGGTTAGGTGTAGGGTTAGGTCAGGATAGTAAGGGTTCATTTTAGTATTGAGGGTTCAGGACATCCCAAATGCCGAACTACTATGGAATAGAACAAAGACATCCTAGCCAAACAACATTATGTGCAACAGAAAAAATGTCACTCTAACCTCTACAATGATACATAATAGACACATATTTAATACAAAAATTGGGGGAATATATTTTAAGTGAAGAGTAAGGTATTAAATCAAAGTTACACTACAAAAAGATAAATGCTTTTGTGTTACATATTTAAATGTATGCTTCTAAATTATGGGATGAATGAATCGTATCTGGATAGAATCAAATTAATTTGTATTTCAGGGAAAATGTTCGATTCTGAATGATAGCTGAAGTCATGGAAGATTTGTGGGGTAACGTATCTAAAACGGTCGGAAAGAACCATGGACGTGTCATGTGTCAGAGAAATATAGGAAATCCGCAGCTACAAGGAACACATGTGCAGACATGCAGAAGCCTAATAGCACGTCAGCCAGCTTCTGTGATGTCACAGCCCTATTAATAGGACAGGCAATATTATCTCCCCCCCCCATTCTGCACTTGTCACTGTGTTCTCTTATGCACATGCTTCTCTACCTGTAGCTGCACTTATTATGTGAAATATACCTTGTTCAAGTACAACATCTATGTGTGTCATATACACACCTGTTCTGAACAAGCTCAATTTTTTGATTTTTTAGGATATTGCTCATCTGTGGCAATGAGTTACATTTTTTCTCTTTTGGTGAAACTCTGTGTGAAATCCAGTGTGTGTATATTGTCATATACACACGCATTACATTAATCAGAGTTTGTTTTATCGTAATTTTTTATCGAAACATGTAGGTCCAGACAGAGCAAGCCATCAAAGGTGGCCATGTCCTTCACATGGGAGGGGCAGTGGCACAAATGTTTTTGATGCAGGCAGACAAGATCACAGCACAGTAAGAGATCATCGAGCAGGGGTACTCAGTGGGTCAGAGTACCTAGTTTGTCATCTAGCAGCTGGATGTGTTGACTCACACAAATGGTTGTTGGATATGGTTGACATAGGCCTTCCTCTCTTGTCACAGATGACATCTGACGATAATCCACCAGCCAAGTGTCGGGGGTTGTGACAGACACAAACCTTAGTTTGACAGGCCTGGGAGCGGTCTCAGGGGCCTCCTCCTGTCCTCACCCGCCTCTGTTCCGTTCTAGGTTTCTCAGTACAGAAAAGTACAGGTGCTTTAGGCTCTGTGCTCACGGATACAAGCACGAAGGGACGATCTTTTAGGAGGACAGTGCAGCAGCATACTTGGCAGCAAAGAGGTGGGGCCAACAGAACATCCAACTGGCTTCTTGCAGTAGGCAGGCAAGTAGTGTGTGGAGAGTGAGCATTGGAAGTGCAGTTATGTGCGTGCCAGTCTAGCTCTTTACACCCTAGACGTTGAGTGAGGACACGCAGCTAACAGGCAAATGCTAATCGATGAGATGTGTAGGGCCGATCACACTTGAGGAGCGGAGTGAAGCAAAAGGCTTCATCATTATACATCGGGAGAAGAGGGCAGCAGCATTGCGCACTACAGGCAGCCAAGACTAGTTGGTGTAGCACGTGGCAGGGACCGCAGGGTCGGGCAGCATTGCGACAGGTTCGGCGAGCCAAACAGCTATGGGGTATACACCAGCTTCACAGGTCCCTACTGGCCCAGAAAGTAGCGACGCAGGTGTTCACCGAGGCAGCGGCTGTAGCAATCAGTCAGTGCGGAGCGCTGGTGGTAAAATCACCTACTTCGTGGTGTGGCAGTTTTTTGCCAAGACACCGGAGGAGGAGACATGGATATATGTTGGAATCTGTTGCGAAAGTCCAAGCGGTGGCCAGGGACCTAATGATTGGCACACGGCCCTGTGTCAAACAAATGACTCAGCATCACCCATCTTAGTGGGGGTGGGAGAAACGTTGTATCAGAATGTTGTGGTCACTCCTGCGCGCAACAGCTCAGCACAGTTGGCAGGCATTCAAAGGCATCCACTCTGCCCGATGGGAGCTGTCTGTCTTTCTTCATCATGATTAACACATGTCCAGATGTTCACTTACTCCCTCACCACTCTTGGCGCCATCGTTCACCGAAGCGGCGAATTGCCCCAATGAGACAGCCATGTGCGGTCTAAACCATCCTAAGGCGGCAGATAGTTGGACCGTTGCCTTCCTGTCAAGTTGGTGGTACTGCAGTTCCTCCCTTTTCAGGTGGTGGACTCTGCACATTCAGAGACAACGATTGGCTTGTGCTTGAGCCGGAGGCTGTAGAGGTCCCAATAGTGATGAGGCAGGGAGCCCGATCGACCCAACGGCCACCTTTTGGTCTGCATAGGCATAAGTAACCAGCTAAATGTATCCGCCACCTCCATCCGCTCCTCCAAAAAAAAACCTATGCCCCCCCCCCCCCCCACACACCTAATTCTCACCACCTCCCTGCTGCCATGGTCCTACCGTCCAATACTTTTCAGTAACATTCATTCATAACCCACCCCATAGCTTCAAGTACAGTGCTCCTTGCTCAGCAGTCAGTGTCCACATGCTGGCTACTCGAGATTGAGATAAATTTCATAACCCTCGCCGTGACAAAATTTGCGTTTTAAAATCGCTTACTCTCCATTTGACAGTGTATCCCAATATCAATATCAGCTCCACCATAGATCACGAACTCACGGATATCATTTGAGAGACTCGCATCTACACCGGAAGCATCGCATATGTTATTACTAAATAAAACACTTCCTACAAAGCTCACAAGGCCCAAAGAACTATTACCTACATTAAGATCAAATAATCACTGCCAGACCGTGAAACGCGATACGCCGGAGCACCCCACATGTGACTATCAGCTGCTACACAGGCTCTGATTACACTATACAACAGCCCATACAAGGGACATCATATGGGTGGTAGATTATTAGTTGTGTATGTAGACGCTCTGCAGTAAATTATAAGTGATTAAACTTGCAGTCTAACATTTATGTTGACTCACAGAGAGATGTCTTTTTTCTGCATCTGCGTACGTCTCTACTTTCCTTTTCTACTCCGATATGTGTTAGATACAACTAACTCCTTCTCGCTGATTGGCTCCTCCAGTCGACCATGAACTCTGTTCCCTGCAGATTTTGGATACACAATATCTTAGATAATCCTCACATTTCCAGTATACACTCACCTTTAAATTATAGGGATAGATGTCTCCTCGTTTAGATCATGGTACTATAGATATGCCCTCATCACATGTCTGGCAGGTATATGTATATTGTCCAGCCCTATAGACAGGGTTGGTATAGTCATATAGGGGCCCTCTGGCAGGTGTTATTCGATATATGGTCACTTCTCAGGCACGGCTTTATTGATAAAGGGTCACTACTTCAGGGAAGAGCAGGATTTCGTATTAGAACATAGGGAGGACGTTAAATCCTCGTGGCACATGTTAATTAGATTGTAGAGGAGCGTACTCAATGGCTTGGTATATTGATAATAGGGGCAACTATATCGGCAGGTTTATAGATTAATTAGAGGGGGCAGATGACTGCAAGGCATGGTATATATAGGGGCATTTCAGGCTAGGGTTTATTGTAGTAAGTGGGGCTCAGGCTAGTGGTATTTAAGCGGGGCACGCACAGGCTATAGGTTAGTACCACTAATTGGGGCTCAGAGGCAGGGTTTATAGCTAGGGGCCGTAGCAGCAGGCCAATATGGTGCGCTCAGGAGGCATATAGTGGGCCTCCAAGCGCCACTATGGGGCCTAACTCACGGGCATGGCAATATTAAGGGGACTTCAGGCTCAGGCGTCTTCCCAAGCTGATCATACACCCTCCTAATGATGGGGGCCACAGGCAGAGGAATTGTTGGGGGGTTCCACAGACAGGCGTATGGAGCCACAACAGGGCACAGGCGTATGGAGTGACCACTCAGGAATGTGTATGGGGGCCCCTCTAGTGAAACTGTGTCTTCATGTCTATCGGGGGTCACAGACGAGGCAGTGATGGGGCCACGCTGAGCAGGCGTTGTATGCGGGCCCAAGCAAAAGTGTCCTGGAGGCATTATAATGATTGTGGATGTGGGGGAGAAATATCCTTAGAGGCAAGGGAACGGCCTATGCGGACGGCACCAACAGGTCAAGGCAGTAACAGTTGGGCGTGGAAGTATGGGCCACCAGTGCACGGCGTATGGGGGATAAAAGACCAGACGTTGATGGTTGGTTCGCCACACAAGGACAAGGGGCAGGAACGTTTTGGGGGGCGTAGTACATGGCAAGGCGAGTTAAAGATTTTTTTGTCCGTGGTAGATGGGGTGGGCACATACAACAGGCTGCGCGAGTTGGGTGGCCAACAGAGACAATAGAATAGATATCAATTATAGATAGAAAAGATTGTAGGCATACAAGGACTCTCTCAAATTTGGACGTGTTTGTACTTCTCGCGCACGGTGAGAAAATCCTCTCATTCGCGAGAGGAAAATGTCTATTTGGGGGGTAATTAAGGCACTAAGATTCAAAGTGATCATTGCATGAAGTCGCCAAACATAATGGCATCATCTCGTAATTGCCCCCTAAAATGAGATGTTTACGCTGGGGACGGGATGAGAATGGCCTACACGCTCAGGTGTTGGATTGCAATCGGGGCCGTAGAGAGTTACGCCCTTAATCGCGTAGAGTACAAGTCAATGATTGTTCATTATAAGTAGTATCTCAGAATATTGTTATACTATACCACTAAGTGTACGATAAGTAATGATGCTTTGATAATTGTCACCCTGGGTCCCTGTCTTTGACGGCACGCCGGCACAGCATCATTCCGTGAACTTCTCGTATAAAATAACCCCAAGGAAGGAATAACGTACCGGACCTTGCGCCCTAAAGGCTATGCCATGCAACCGACTGGGTAAGGGAAAATCGTCACCAACAAATACAGCAGGACATCGCGCAGTTGGGCGCGACCAAAGGTCATCGGTCAAACGCCACCAGAATCTTGTCAGTGCCAGGAAAAAGAGAGATTAAATCGACTGAGATTAGGCACAATTACGAAAATTCACAATAAGTCCCACATGAATGCACCTACACCCACAGCAATGCCCGGGAGAAGTACGGGAAAGGAACTACAAGCTTGATAGAAGGCTGTAATCATTAATATAATTAATATCAAATAATGGTAACATGAGTTCCCCTCTTGTGGTTTAGACCCCTAGGGCCTGGGGTGGTATTAAGTGTCAGATACAATAGTCTTTTGTCGTGTAATAACCATTTCAAATATCACCACCTTTGGTGCGTTTATAAATTTTGTCTATGCCCACGGGACCCTGAGCCACGACATCGTGCTTGTCTCAGGAGTATACCTAATAATTGCAGGGAAAGAATCGATTCTATTTCTAATTGCCTGTATTGGTTATGTCGCGGTGACATGTTCAAGATATCTCACTTTAGTCTTAAGGGGACGGTGGTGCTATACCTTAACATAGTAAAGGTTGCATGTGTGCACATAGCTATAATACATATGTACTAAAGTTAGAGTTACAATTAATTACTAACTTGTTGATAGTATAATTTTTGTGTTATCACTTATTGCTATTAATTCTTTTGTTATTGGAGCATTACAATTGCTGTTTCATTGTCTAAGGACACCACTACTAAAAATACACCTTGTTCAATTATCATTCAAACCAAGATTGTCAGGGAATTGATCTTGAGGTATGCAAGACGGGGACAATAAGCTCCCTCTAGTGCCTGGGTCTCTCTAAGTGACAAACCCTACATCCTTTTCTCATGAACTGATTGACAAAAAAAATAGGTTCTTGGTTTTATAACATTAGATTTTTTTGAAATAAAATCTAGTTTGAATTTTCAGGGCTGATGAGTGGAAATCAATGGACTAAAGTTAAGATTTAGTGGCTTCCTTGATTTTTAAGTTATAGGATTGCTGTAAAAAGATTGAGCTCGTTCGCGTTGTTATCATCTTTACTAGTTGCTTCCTGTTTTGGGTCCATATCGGGTCCCCCCTATTTTTGGGTCTAATACAAAACCCATTGCTCCTCTTGTTTGTAGTTCTAATTTCCGTGCTACAATTGCGCTTGGGGGTCTAATGCAACGTCTCACTTATTGGGGTACTAGAAGGCGAGTATATTTCACTGTCATTGAAACCTGTTGTATGCAAGTTTATGTGGTAATTGCCTGGATGTGGGTTTTTCTGTTTGGTTTAGGCTTAGTAATTTACCACACTGGTTTACTTAACTCAAGGTAAGTTTCAAGATACATTAATTTAACTCATTTTTCATCAATAATCATAAATTTAAGGGTTTAAAGGATTGTTTTGAGATAGTCCCACAAATACATTCCGGTAACGGCAGGCACATCTCCCACGCTACAACATATAAATAGGAGTGTTCATCGTATGAATGTACAGCCGTACCAGATAATATCCTCCCAGAAGAAAAGAATGAAAAGGGTTTCCTCACGTGTAATTAGTACTATAACTCTCTCCCACACATGCAACCGTAAGGTAGCAGTGAGCGCGAAATTTAGCCCTACTCTTGACACCTCATTTTAGAATAGAAGAAGTTTATCATGGTATTATGCTTATAAGATAGTTGTGTAGTCATAAGAAACTCTACTACACGTGATGGAAAAAATATCCTAAACCGATTGGGAGTATGTTGTCTGATGTTTGTAAACGTGAAAATCTAGTGCTCCTCAGTTGCGCAGACATGCAATGATGGGTAGGACTTGGTGCTATAGTGATTCCAGATTCACACGTCACTATCCACATCATTCGTTCTATCTTACCTCATGTGATGGTTCTCCAATATGTTTTTTTTTTTTTTTTTTTAACCATAGACCATCCGTAGTATCTTGAAGGTACCTATCAGGAGTAATTTTAACCAGAAAACGGTTGACTGAATAGAATCTTACCCATGGCCCAAATCTCTCCCAAACAGAGGATACCGCATGCAACGTAAACAAATCGGGAGCTGGGAGGTTTATTAATATCTTATGTACCTTCGGTAAAACTCGTATCACTACGTATTATGGGTACTTGTTCAAATAATATAACACTCTACTTACTTTTGAGAAATATTTTGCCAGTGCTAAACCTTCTTTGTAATATTGTTTCGTCATTTAACGTATAGGGTTGTCACTAGGAGAGACCCAGGAACACTAGGGAGCTTATTGTCACCGTCTTGCTTACCTCGAGAATCGCACATTTCTCCAGACGCAATCTCTGGTTGGATGATATTATAACACTCAAGGTTTTTTTTTTTTAAGTGTGGCTCCTGAACGCTCATTGTGGTAGAACAATGCAATTTTGCTCTACCAAACAAATGTATTTAGGCACAATAAGTGATAACCACAAAGAAAATTTATATACTATCAACAATTTATTTAACTTGTAAACTTCTAACTTTGGTCATTTATCTGCTGTTGTGCAACTATCACATGCAACCTTTACTATGTAGGATTAGCTCTCACCACCTCGCAAACTTAAAGTGAGTATTTCTGTGTTACATGTCATAAAGACAATAACCAATAACAGTCTATTAGATAATAGAATCGGAGACTGTCCCTGACATTCTTTTATGGGATACTCAGATGAGAGAAAATTGCGGGGCCCTCAAGGTACCGGGGGCCATTGACAATATAAATTTTATAAACACAACAGAGGTCGGGATATGGAAGGTATATTTAGAATCGACAAAGAACGCTATTGGAACTGACAACTTTATATTACCACCAGCATAAGGGGTCTCGTATAAACTCATAGAATACAGAGGGAAATATCAATGTTCCAATTATTAATAGTAAAGTTATTAATTTAATTATACACAGGCGCCTTCTTCTACGCCATGTGTTCTGGTATCCTCGTCTCTCGCGTCTCTTCCAAGGGCAAATGCTGGTGTGCAGTCTCGTGCGGGAGACTTTGGTAATTTTACATTTATGCCTAATCTCAGTCACCTGTTTTAATCTCTCTTTTTTCTGCTCACTACATTACTGGTGTGCTTTGTCCGTACCTTTGCGTCACTTTGCAGCTATGTCCGTGAACGTATTTTGGTGTACAGATTTGCCCCTTTCTACCATCTTCGCATGGACCATAGCCACTTTTGTAGCTACATGTCTTCACAGGTTACGTATTGACGGGTTTTTCCGAGGAGTTCCGGAAGTGCTTCGGCGTGCCGGCAAAGACGGTGACACAGGTAAGATCTAATCATTAACTTGTACACGTGTGTGTATAATAAACGAGATGTATTTTTTATATGTTATTGATGTTACGACTTAAGGGCGTTCTCACGCCCGAACACGCTGTTTAGCCACTTTCGGGCTGATATATACGTTTTTGAGGGGATGGTGACCATTGTTTGGACTTGCAATGACTTTATTTCTGCTATTAATCAATTATAAAGATTTAGGATTTTACGGAATACAACCCAATTTGCTGTATCAACTTTTCTTTCTTTTTGGACATGTTATGCTAAGCCGTCTCCAGGAGGGATACAAGATGGGAAGGGTTCTTGCATGCTGAAATTCATATGGGTGAGCTGGCATACTGATATGTACTTTTGTTTTGTTATTTATTCAGCTGGAGAAGCTGTATGCCAGTTGCTTCCCCTAGTCGCAGCATATCACTTTACTTGCATTTCCTATGACACTCCCCTTTCAATATTTTTTGACATAACATATCTTGTGGTTTTTGGAATCTTGGACATTATTGTGGGACAAGTCTCTAGTTAGAATACATGGTTTTCCTGGTACTTTTTTGCAAATTGCAATTTTAATTTGCTCACTCTTCTCAACCCGTCACAAGACTTACAATATGACTTCTCTATCGAGCAGACAGGAGAAATAGACAGAAAGCTAGCACAAGTGTTTCCTGTAAAAACCTCCAAACAACACAGTCTTTCTGATTTTCTTTGTATAAATATATAGGAGTTGGAGGAAATGTATGATGTCAGAAACTGCGAACGCTTGGTGGGATTCATACTACCCTCTCCAAAATTACATTGATAAAGACATTGATCCCGCGGGGGCTCTCGAATAAAGAATATACCGACCACCAATTTTTCTCCTGGCGGAATTTGTTGAAGAATGGAACCAGATTTTAAATAGTTCCCCCCCGCTGTTCCATGGATCTCATGAAACTAACTTGTTAAAACGAGAACACAAACTGGAAACACAGTGTCCAAAGATATGCAAGAACTTTGAGTATGAATCTCAATGAAAGATCCATGCATCAGGAAGATATTACAACAAGCTCTTATGAAGGTCACCTCGAACAAGAAAATAGTTTGGAGAATATGGAGGAAATTCCTTCTCATTAAATACTAAAAAATCAAAAATATCTGAGAGATTCCATGGACTATGACATCAGAATCAGTATTTGAATTGGGGCGGAGACAAACTGATTTTTACATCCTCCCTGATCTTATTTTAAAAACGCAGGTACGCCAAATAAAGTTGGAGAAACAATAGAAAAACTCAAGGAGAAGTGAGCTTTGGGCCAAGATTCAGATTCCATGGAGAGCTTGGGGGGAGTCAATTGACGAATCCACCGCTCCTGTTGAATTCAGGAAACTGGTCCATCCTTACTACACAACTCATCCACGAAGAAGAAAATCTAAAGGAAGATCCTCAAACAACGCCGGAAGAAGGGGGGGCGTCGCAACACAAACACAAAACCGGACGCAGCTATGTTGACTCGCACTATTGTTATCTGGATCAGTCCTCACAATCGGGAACGTGTAATAGACTTTTTAAATCTGTACAAGGTGGGTTAATTGGAACACCAATCTCAGAAAGTTTATGAAGTGGGCCTCGAGTTCATGGTCTAGAACAAGGACTTTAGCCTTTTTTCTACGCTTTAAGGACATAAATCGGTTTTTCAGATTACTAAGCCCTTAAAACTTCGGCATTTTTTGGGCAGAACGAGGTCGCATCACGGATGCCAACCCTCCCTTCCGAAGTCTTTGGTGGAAGAAAACACATAAGTTTATTTTATAAACCACACAATCATGATAACATATACAGCAATTCTCCCTCTTCAACGAAACAATATGTCAATTTATATTTGTTGTGAGCTGTCAAGGAATTTATAAGATGTGTCTTAGCCAATGTTGTTGAGAAGAGGGAATTTTACATCAGAATAGTATGGTTTTATTCCATTCAGTCACAGCTCCCATCATGGATTGTTTTCATACAAGACATTGAGAGGGATTTCAGGGCATATTATTTGCTACATCCTCACTCTAGTAATAAAATGTTGAATATCTAACACAAAAAAAGGTATCGCTCTTAGATCTCAATTTACGACATAAAGGATAATTTAATCATCAGAATGGCCGATAAGGGCGGGACAATTGTGTAATGGAAAAAGAGAATTATTTACAAGCAATGTCCCAACTCTTGTCAGACGCAACAACTTACCAAAAATTATCCAGAGACCCAACCAACAAATATAGGGCAGAAATGACAACTATATTACAAGAAGGTTTAGCTCTGCAAATATTTTTCTCAAAAAGAAGTTAGAGTTTATATTAGTTGAACAGCCCATAATACGGTAGTGTACGGTTCTACCGAAGGTACATAAAGATATCAATAAACCTCCAATGCGCCCCGATTGGTTTCGGGATGGGCTCTTGTTGGAGAGATTGGGCCAATGGGTAGATTCTATTCTTCAACCTTTGGTTAAAATTACTCCTGGGTTCTTCAAGATACTAAGGATGTCATTGGTCAATATGGAGAACATCACATGGGAAAAGAACATGATGTGGATTGTGTGTGATGTGGGAATCATTATACACAAGTATCCCACATGCTGTTGCCACTAGGGCACTGGATTTTCACTTACAAAATCATACTACATACTCTCAAGAGTTTAGGAATTTTTCATCTCGTGTAGTAGAGTTTCTTATGACTCACAACTTCTATTTAAGCATAATACCGACATTTTTCTTGCAGCTAAAAGGGGGTGTCAATGCGCGCGAAATTTTCGCCCTCACTGGCTAACTGACGGTTGCATGGGGGAGAGTATTTATATTTACACTGAGGATAACCCTTTCTTTGGGGATATTTTCTGGTAACGGCAGGTACATCGATGACATCCTACTTATATGCGGGGGGTGATTGTGCCTGCCGTACAGGATTTTTGGACTACTCAATAACAATCCTTTAAACCTTAAAATTTATAGGAGTGATGGATAAAAATGTTGAAATCAATTTTCTGGATCTGTACTTGAGTGAGGTAAACCAGGGTGCCAAAAATAATATAGCAAAACATACAGAAAACCCACTTAAGGCTATTACCACACTGCAGAGTTATAAAAAGTTTTCATGACAAAATACTCGCCTATCTGTAACCATAGGAGAATTAGTAATGAAGACCAAGCGCAAACTGTAGCTTCAGAATTGGGGGGTGGACTACAAAGCAGAGGAGCAAAGGGTTTGTATTAGACTCAAAAATTAGGGTAGGTACCAGATGTATGGGACCTAAATTAGAGCAATAGAAAGATTAAACAAACCGTGAATCGAGCCAACCTTTTACATAATCCTAAACTTAAAAATCAAGAGCCCACTAACTAATAGACTTTAGTCATTGATTCCACACATCAAGCCTGAAATCAAACTAATTTTGTTCAAAAAATCTAATGTTATTGAAACCAAGATCCTATTTTGCAATCTGTTCTTGAAAAAGGATGTAGGGTTTTGTCACTAGGAGAACCAGACACTAGTGAGCTTATTGTCCCCGGTATTTGCATATCTCGAGATCATTCAGACAATCTTGGTTGGATGATAATAACAAGGGTGTTTTTTTAAATGTGGTCCAGACATGTAGAACATGCAATTTTGCTCTTAAAACAAAGGAATTTAGCAAATAGTGAATAACACAAAAAATTATAAGACTATCAAACAATTATTAATTGTAACTCTAAACTATCGTCATTTAATTTAGCTGATGTGCACCACACTGCAACCTTTACTATGTAGGAAGCACCACCAGCTCAACTTAAAGTTCGAGATTTCTGGAACTTGTGTCAACGACATAATAACCAATACAGCAATCAGAAATAGATCGAGTCTTTCCCTGCATTTTAGGATATTTCATGAGAGGAAGAGCAACTTTGCGGGGCTCACGGATCAGTGGGGCATTGACAAAATTTATAAAACCCACCATGAGGTGGTAATATGGAAAAGGTTATTACACGACAAATGAAGCCTATTGGATCCTAAAAATTAACACAACCAGCCTAGGGGTCTAAACCCACAAGAGGGAATCTTGTTTCCATTATTAATATTAATGTTATTGTTGATTACAGCATTATGTCAAGTTTGTATCCTGTGTCCGTTCTTCCAGGCATGCTGTTGTGCAGTTGTGGAGCTTTGCAGTTTCATATTCTCGCCTAGTTTTACAGTCGATTTAATCTTCTTTTTCAGGCAACTAATTCTGGTGGCTTTGAGTCCTTTGCGCCCATTGCGCATGTCCGTGACGTATTTTGGATGACGATTTGCCCCTTACACATCGTTGCTATAGTATAATGTCCTTTTGCGCATGTCCCGTTTACGTATTTCCGGGTTTTTTACGGGAAGTTCCTGTGAAGTGCTTCGGTGGGAGGGCGTTGCGCAACAAACGGGACACAGGTAAGATCTAGAATCATTACTGTGTACTCTTTACGTCGTATATAACAATGCCTTTTTTTATGTATGAGGGATGTTAACGATTAAGGGCGTTCTTAGCCCGAAACGCGTTAGCCTTCGGCTGATATATTTTTTAGGGGGATGTTGCATTGTTTGGACTTGACAATGACTTGAATTTTGCATTAACAATAAAACATTTTGGATTTACGGAATTACAACCAATTTGCTGTATCAAACTTTTCTTTTTCTGGCGTTTGCTACCCGTTCCAGGGGGATACAGATGGGAAGTTCCCATGCGACAAATATGGGGGAAGCTGGGATACATACTACTTTTTGTTTTGTCCAGAACACACGCTCCCCCGTACTGGGGAAATCCCATAGAATGAATGGAGAACAAAGCGCCCATGTCTGGGAATCCCACAGAACAAAGGAGAACACACGTCCCCCGTATGGGAACTCCCAAGAACAAATGGAGAAAACACGCTCCCCTTACTGGAACTCCCATAGAATAGAATGGAGAACAAGCGCTCCCCCGTACTGGAACTCCCAAAGAAAAGAATGGAGAACACGCGCCCCCTGTAATGGGGAAATCCCATAGAACAAAAGGGAAACGCGCCCCCTTACTGGGAACTCCCATAGAAAAAAATGGGGAAAAACAGCGCCCCTGTACTGGAACTCCCCCTAGAACGAATGGAGAACACAGCGCTCCCCTTCTGGGAACTCCCATAGAATAGAATGGAGAACAGCGCTCCCCTGTACGGGATCCATAGAATAGAATGGAGAACACGCGCCCAATGTATGGGAACTCCCCTAAAATAGAATGGAGAAACAGCCCTCCCCTGTACTGGGGAATCCCAAAAAGAATGGAGAAAACAGCGCTCCCCTTAAATGGAACTCCCAAGAACAGAAGGGGAGAACCGCGCTCCCCTGACGGGAACCCCATAAAAATAGAATGAAACACAGGTCCCCCGAATTTGGGGAAACCCCCCAAAAAAGAATGGAAACACAGCGCCCCCTGTACTGGGAAATCCCCTAGAAAAAGAATGGAGAACACAGCGCTCCCCCCGTACTGGGAAATCCCTAAACAAATGGGGAACACAGGGTCCCCGTACGGTAATCCATAGAATAAATGGGAGAACACGCCTCCCAAAGTACGGGGAAACCCCATAGAATAGAATGGAAACACACGCTCCCTTTACTGGGGAAATCCCCTAGAACAGAATGGAGAGAACACAGCGCTCCCTGTCTGGGGGCTCCCAAGAACAAAAAAAACACAGCGTCCCCGTACGGGAACTCCTATAGAGGGGAATGTGAACCAGGCTCCCCCGTACGGGAACCCCATAGAGGAGAATGTAAACACAGCGTCCCCCGTATGGAATCCCTTAAGGGAATAATGCGCCATGTAACAAGAACGGGGAAACGAACACCACACAAAAATTAAAAGGGGAGAAAAGGGGGCTGCGAAGGTGAAGATGGTGGAGGCTCACTGCTAACCCATGTGTTGGGGCCCGGGGAGCAACGGATTCACGCCCTCGCTAACCCTACTGTTAGGGGGCTTGAGTAGGGGATGCACTGCACCCTGTAACCCTATGTATAGGGGCCTGGAGTAGACAGTCATGCCCCTTCAAACCCCACTGTGTAGGGGCCCCGGAGCAGAGGGTCACTGCACCCTTTTCAACCCTACTGTGTAGGAGCCCCGGGAGCAAGGATGTCACTGCACCTCTGAAAAACCCTCGTGTAGGGGGCCCCCCGGAGCAACGGAAAAGGCTTGTTTTCCCGGCAGCATCAGAATTGGAGTCTGCTTACTGGTAAAGGGTTGCATTCTCCGACGAGTCCTTTTCTGCTTCATTGAATGGATAGACGTTGGTGTGTCGGGTGAGAAACTTCAGAGAACAAATACCCTGCAACCATTGCTGGAAGAACACAAGCTGATGGTAGCAGTGTTGTAATCTAGGGAATGTTTTTGGGGCATTCTCTGGGTCACTCATCCATGTGAAGGTCCTCACCCTTTGGGGTATGAATCCCTCCTTGCAGACACATACACCCATACCTGCGTTGCTCTCCTGGGCAGATGGGGTCTTTCCCGCAAACAGGTGACTCAACCGGGGTAAAAAGTTGGGCATTTGGGTTTGGGAAAAGAAGGCCAAAACTTTCCCAATTATTACCCTGGCCCCTATTCCCCAGACAATTGGCCTTGGGGGGGTGTTAGCTCTATGGACCCTCCCACTGTGGGTTTATCAGCTGGGGGCCCCCGGATGGTGGTGTTGGCTCTTGGACCCTCCGCACTGTGGGGGCCCCCGGATGTGGGTTGGGTTTATGGGTCTCCCGCGCTGTGGGGCAGTCCATGGGGGCCCCCGGATGGTGGTGTTTGGGTCTAGACCCTCCACACTGTGGGTGCATCAAATGTGGGGCCCCCGGGGTGGGGTGTTGGCTCTATGGACCCTCCACAGTGTGGGTGGGGTTTTGCATGTGGGCCCCCGGGTGGGGGTGTTGGCTCTAGGACCCCCCGCACTGGGGTGCAGTCAAGTGGGCCCCCGGGTGGTGGTGTTTGGGTCTATGCCCTCCGCAGCTGTAAAATGGGATCGAGTGGGGCCCCTGGATGGTGGTTTTTTTCTTATGGGCCCCCCCAGCAGCTGGGGTGAGTCAGCATGTGGGGCCCCCGGATGGGGTGTTTGGGTCTTTGGACCCTCCAGCACTTAGGGCAGTCAAATGTGGGCCCCTGGGGGGTGGTGTTTTCTCTATGGCCCCCCCACACGTGGGTGCAGAAACATGGGACCCCTGGAGGGGGGTTTGGTCTTTGGGCCCTCCACAGCTGGGGTGCAGTCACATGTGGGGGCCCCCATGGTGGTGTTGGCTCTATGGGTCCCCAGCAGCGTGGGGGCGTCACTTTGGGGCCCCTGGGTGGTGGTTTTTGGCTTATGGACCCTCCAGCAGATGTGGGTGAGGGGTGCAGCAGATGTGGGGGCCCCCGAAGGGTTGGGGTGGGTTTTTGGACCCTCCAGCAGCTTGGGTCCATCAGCATGTGGGGCCCCGGATGTGATGTTGGCTCTAAGGACCCTCCAGACTCGGGGCCCCTGGATGGTTGTTGGCTCTATGCACCCTCCCCACTGTGGGTGCAGTCAGCATGTGGGGCCCCCGGATGGGGGTGTTATCTTGGGCCCCTCCAGCACTGTGGGGGCAGTCAGCTTTTGGGGGCCCCGGATGATGGTGTTGGCTCTATGGCTCCCCCAGCACTGTGGGTGCAGTCAGAAAGTGGGTCCCCGAAGGGGATGTTGGTTCTTGGGCCCCTTGCAGCTGTAGGTCAGTCAGCATGTGGGGCCCTGAAGGGTGGGTTGGTTCATGGACCCTCTTTCAGCTGTAGGTGGCAGGCAGCATGTGGGGTCCCCGGTGGTGGTGTTGGGTCTATGGCTCCCCAGCAGCTTGGATGCAGTCAATGTGGGGGGCCCCGGGTGGGGGGGTTTTTGGGGTCCCCTGGCCCCCCCCCCCACTGTGGGTGGCAGAAAATGGGGCCCCCTTTGGGGGTGTTTGGTTCTAAAGGTCCCTCCAGCAGTTGTGGGGCCCCCAGAGGGGGTGTTGGCTCTATGGCCCCTCCAGCAGCTGTGGGTGCGTCAGCATGTGGGGGCCCCCTTGGTGGTTTTTGGCTTATTACCCCCAGCAGCCAGTTGGCTCCAGATACCTGTGACAACCGACCAGGACCTCATTGAGTCACTCCTCGCCCGTCTTGCTGCTATCCGGGCTGCATACACCAGTGACTCTGCATATTAGCTGCTGGTCATAATAATGTGACTTAGGGTACACTGACTACCGCAGTCTTTTTTGTTTCTGAGTGCTCCTAAGCCCTGTAATGATCCTTCCCTGATGAGCACCATTCCCTTCGGGGGTTCTCATCCTCTAAACTAAAATGTTTCCATTCACTTAAAGCAAGCAAAGATCCAAAAGATGGTGAGTAATTGGGTCAGAAAGTTCAGCAGAAGATTGCACAACTTGTCCGTATTCACCGACTCATTGGCATTGACAAAACTTCTGTAAGAAATCTCAGAATTAGGCCTAAATGAAACCGCAATTTTGGGGAAAAACTTTAGGTCACCGGGCATTGCTTGATGAAAGGTTTTATGAGTGTTGTGCACTTGATACATGGCGCCTTCCCCCTATCATAAAAAAAGGCCCCGAATTGGGTTTTTGGTATGGGGATATAGATAACGTGTGGAATGTAAGGGCCATAAATGATGTCATTGATGATGGTGAATACAGAACCTCTCCATGTGAAAAAAGGCCAAAAAAAAAACCCCAAAGGGAAACCCAAAGGGGGCCTCAAGCCTGCACACTACAACTCCCGCAGCCGATTGGAAGCATACAGGCCCATACACTAGAGAAGGGGTGCACAACCCAATGTGGCCTCCAGCCATCTGACAGTGCTTGTCTGTGTATGTTCATATGTAGTTACCTTGTCAGGAGAGTGGTGGTCCACTGTGGGGCCATACAAAAAAAGGGGTCCTAGTGATAACTCCGATGGACCCCAATAGAAATGTCAGCATAGCTCAATTCTGACCTTGTTTGGATCAACATCGATTCAACCAAACCTATAAAAAAATTGGGTTTGGGACATAATTTCCTAAATTCTTTCACTCTGACTCTAACTGTAGCTGTATGGGACCCTAATTATGGGGCATCATTGGTAGGAACTTCTAGAGTCACGTGTGGCAGATATTGATGAGATTATCTATAGAAGGTGTTTATGGGGCATCATGGCGTTTTTATAAAGGGCACTATAAAAGGTGTTTTGGGGGCTTTATCATCGGCAGAATTGATGAGATTATCTAAAAGGGGTTTTAGGCTCAGGGAGATATTGATGAGGGCATTTTATAAAGGTGTTTAGGGGCTCAGGGGCAGATATTGTGAGGATCTAGGGAAAGGTGTTTATGGGGCATCGGGGAGATTTGAGGAATTATCTATAAAGGTTTTTATGGGGCAATGGCAATATTATGAGATTATCTATAGAAGGTGTTTATGGGGCATCATGGGCAGATATTGATGAGAGTATCTAAAGAAGGTGTTTATCGGGCATCATGGGCAGATATTGAAGAGAGTATCTATAGAAGGTGTTTATCGGGCATCATGGGCAGATATTGATGAGGGCATCTATAGAAGGTGTTATGGGGCATCATGGGCAGATATTGATGAGATTATCTATAGAAGGTGTTTATGGGGCATCATGGGCAGATATTGATGAAGGCATCTATAAAGGTGTTTATCGGGCATCAGGGGGTAGTTTATTGACGGGGGCACTATAGAAGGTTTTTTATCGGGCCATGGGTAAATTTGCGAGGGATTATAGAAGGTGTTATGGGGCATCATGGGCAGATGTTGAGGAGGGCATCTATGGAAGGTATTTATGGGGCATCATAGGCAGATATTGAAGAGGGTGTATGTGGCAGCCCCTTATGAGGGCATCTATAGTGGAGATCACTGGATTCAGCCACCTCTCCATTTTGAACTACGACTGAGCACCCACATTTTTGGAAACAGTGGGGTCTTTGATATCTGTGTTTAGGAGAGATTCTGTAATTTGAATCCCGGTGATTTGTGAGGTTGGGGAGGGGGGAGCTCAGGCTTCCTCTACATTTACCATTTTGAGTTGGAAGCAGTAACTATTCTGTATGTATGACGGGCAATCGAAAGTATGAGCCCTAGAAGTGAGACGTGTCTGATGAGGTGCCACGCTGTAGGTTTAGCCAGTTTACATTGGTCCCTACTCTGAAAAGCAAAATATTAATTTCCTAGAAAGTCATTTTCACATTCCACATTCTTCAGTCTGACTCATGGTTTTTTTATTGTAAAAAATCCCATCGGTTGTGGTGGACGATACATAAACCGTAAAGAGCTAAAAATGTAAGTGTAAAATGTCTGTTCCTGTTCAAGAACGTCTCACATGATGATGGTGATTCCAAACTATGTACGAGGCGGCAAAGAGCACAAACCATCAGATAGAGGTCTGCTCTGCAAAGCTAGAAATGTGATTGTAACACTATAGTAAAGTATAATGGGACCACGTTATACCCTGCACATCATACATGTACTGACAGCATTGTTTAGAATGGGGGATGATGTTGGCTGAGATGTAGACTAAAATATACAACTCCCTCTACTACATAGCAGTGCATTGCATTGCAGAAATTCATAGCAGTTATAAAGCTGTGCATGTCTGCAAACAAAGCGCCAAAAAGCACAAAATGCACCAAAAACTCTTTTTTTTTTTTTTTTTAATCTGTTTTTGAGATGCACTAGATAAAAAACTCTGTTTTCTGAAGGTTTTTAGGATTTGGTTTGGTGAGTTTTTTTATCCAATGCCTTGTAGACCTAACCTTACACTTTGGACTTAGGTCAAAGTTAAATTTCACCCAAATTTCAGTGATTTCATTTAGGTTGGCCAGAATGAAATTTTGGTGAAAATCATTAAGCAATTGACCCTAATCCTGACCCAAACTCCAAACCTAACCCTAGGGAGCATCTAGGAAAAATTTAGGGTGTATTTGGACAATACCTGTAAACGGTTAGGCAAAGGGTTGGAGTTAGGGTTGAAAATGGACTAACCCTAACCCTTGCAGTTCCCCAGGTGAGGCCAATACTTGCCCCAATGTGCCCCAGGTGATTTGTAGAGATCAAAAAACACATCCATAAATCTTGCCTCACAGACCATAGACCTTGTAGATTGTAAGCCCTCGTGGGCAGGGTCCTCTCTCCCTCTGTTGTTCCAGTTGTAAGTCATTCATCGTTATCATTGTACTCGTTTGACATGTTATGTATGTGACCCCCCTCGAATGTACAGTGCCATGGAATCAATGGCGCTTTAAAATAAATGATAATAATAATAATAGACATTGAGCTGTGATCATCCTGAACCCAAACAAACAAAGGGTAATTCTAGCTACACCCTTGTATAGACATGCACAACATTTTGTCTATCTGAAGCCACCACTAGGTGGAGCTCACTGTATGCATCTTATACGTTAATCTCAATAATAGCACAGTATGCAAAAAGATCTTTACACTCGTGGCGGCAGCTAGACAGAGGTTTATCATTTACCTCTATGTCTATGTTTTGTATGAGCAAATAAATCCCCAAATGCTATACGGATATATTAAGAAATTAAAATGCACAGAATATTGAAGTCACATCGAGGATTTGTCCAACACAAATAGACGGTCATAAAACTATTCTTAAAGGGGTTGTCTCACTACATCGATTCATATTATCTAAGTCCTGTCTTCTCAGTTTTATTTTTGAATTCAGGGGTGAGTTTACTGGCTTTTACTTGCAACTACTGACTTGCAGTGACAAGCTGCCGAGGACACCAGGTCTGTAGCTATAGCGACCAGTGCTGGCAGCCTTTCAGGAGAGATTGAACAGGTCTGTAGCTATAGTGACCTGAGGAGCTGATGCAGCCCATACAAGAGGGAATATCATGGAATAGATAGGACACTGTTAATGGACACATATTGCAAAGTGACTTGTTTTTGCAAGATCTTTAACATAAAAAGCAATCTTCATAGTGAGACAACCCCTTTAAGTCTAGACTGTCATTCAAGATGGGTTGTATCCAATATGGCCGCCAGTAAATCTCCCACCGGGATTGTCACCCAGCTTTCCCAGGTGGTTGAATGGCAAAACTGTCTAGTTACAAACTGATACATTCATCACTTAAACATTGTTGCAAAGCTGGGAATGAGTTCTGTTCCGGAACCTGGGAAAGCTGGGTGATTCCTCCTAGAGCAGCTGTAGCAGGATGACTCAAGGCAGAAGAATATTTTTGTAAGAAGTAAAGGAGATGATTGATTACAGCCTGCGCTGCAGATGAGACCTCGAAGCCGCCATCACCTGCCAGTTATTTACTAACTGATTATAGAAGGTGCCGCTCCCATCATAGAAGACAAAGCACAAGAAAGGCGAGGGCTCTCCTCCAGCTGAGGTGCCGCGGACATTGATGTAATCACAGACATCCCAGGCTCGCCTCGAAAGGAACAGGAAATTTATGTTTGTTAAATCAGTTGAAGATGTCAGAGCTGGTTCTCATTTCTGTGGAGTAAAGAAGTTGGAAACATCTGTCCAGAGGTGTCGCCTCCTCAGGTGAGGGCCCTCTAGCTGCTCTGCCAGGTCTTTATTGCAGCGGTTTTCAGTTGCTGATGTTTGTGGCTTTTCTGTCTGAAGTTTAGGGCCACATGTATGAACCTGTTTAGGTCTAAAACTCACTTTTTTGCCAATAGGTTAACAAGTGAAATGCTGGGTTGAGATCAGGTGACTGACTTGGCCATTCAAGATGATTCCTCTTCTTTGCTTTAATAATCTCCTGGATTGCTTCGACTTTCTTTTATTTGACGTTTTATATTTCTATTATGAAACGCCGACCAATCAGTATGGCTGCATTTGGCTGGATTTGAGCACACAGTGGGGCAGATTTATCAAGACAGTTGCGGCAGAATTCTGGCTCAATTTGTGCCAAAAAACAGCTTTTCGCCACATTTACTATGTGTTTTAGACAGTTTCAGGCACTTCTGCGCCTCGTCCGACAAAGGGGGCTTCGTAAAAGAGGGTGTGGTTTCGCTAAAAGGGGGTGTGTGGCTTCATAAAATGGGCATGGTTTTGCGAAAAGGGGGCATGCTTAAATGCTACAAAAAATGAGCCAGAGTCTGCGACCAAATTCTGCCGTAAAAGTAAGCCAACTTAAAGATGGTACAAACTAAGACTAGACAGTTCTAACCTGCGCTAGATTTATCAACACTGTGATAAATGTGGCGTAAGACTGTCTAGTCTAACTTTACACTGTCTAAAAGTAAGACACTATTGATAAATCTGCCCCAGTTTGTCTCTGAATACCTCAGAATTCATCCGGCTGCTTCTGTCCTGTGTCACGTCATTAATAAACACTAGTGATCCGGTGCCACTGGCAGCCATGCACGCCCAAGCCATCACACTGTCCCCACCATGTGTTACAGATGATGTGGTATGCTTTGGATCATGAGCTGTACCACACCTTCCCCGTACTTTTTTTCTTTCCATCATTCTGGTAGAGGTTGATCTTGGTTTCATCTATCCAAAGAATGTTCTTCCAGAAGGTGTTGGCTTTTGTATATGTTTTTTTTTAGCAAAGTCCAATCTAGCCTTTTTATCCCTGAGGCTTATGAGTGGTTTGCCCCCGGGGGTGAACTCTCATTTACTTTCATGTTTGCTTCTCTTTATGGGAATTTGGACATTGATACATCCTGGAGATTATTCAGAGACATACAGTGTGCACACATCCAGCCAAATGCAGCCAAACTGATTGCAGCCATAAAACACTGACTGTCGCTGGCCTCCTGGTAACACGCTCAGCAGGACGCAGTGACTGCAGCAAATGGAGTTTTTCAAAATTTCTAAGAGGAAAGGGTGAAAACTAACAGGGGAGGGATAAACAGGAGTGGGGTTTTTTGCACTGTGCAGTGCCTGAATTGGGAAACATTATGGGATTTTGAAAACAGCAGAAAAGGGAGAACAATCCGAGAGGATTCACAGTGCAAGCTGCAACAAACCCGTGCTAAGTGGGACACCACTGCTCTGTTTTATCTGGGGACAGTTCTAAGAGACGTAAAATTCTACAGAGTGATCCATCAACATGAGCAATCAGCCTCACTATTGTGAAGGAGATGGGTGGCTGCTAGACACATGTGCCTCTGCGCCCCCAGAGGTACAAGAGGGAGGAGTGGCACAAAAAACCCCTGGCATCCGTGCCACTAAAAACCCCTGTTTACCAGTAGAGACTAATCTTGGGGCCCACTTGCGAAGCTGATTCTTGAGGCCCACCAGTGGAGTGGATTTTTGGGGCTGCCAGTGGGGCTGATTCTTTGGGCCCCCCAGAGGAATGATTTTTTGGGCCCCATGGAGATGATTTTGGGGCCCCCAGTGGAGTTGATTTTGGAGCCTCATGGAGCTGTTCCTTGGGGCTCACCAGGGAGATATTTTTGGAGCCCCCATGGGATGATTCTTGGGCTCCCCCATTGGATGAATTTTTGGGGGGCTGCCGGGGGCTGTTTTGGGGGCCCACAAGTGGGTTTGACTTTGGGGGGCCCCCCCAGGGGAGTTCATTCTTGGGGCCCACCAGTGAAGGTGATTCATGAGGCCTACCCATGGAGCTGAATCTTTGGGCCACCAGTAGAGTTGATTCCTGTAGCCCATCAGTAGAGTTGAATCTTGGAGCCCCCAGAGGAGATATTCTTTGGGCCACCATGGGGAGATTTTGGGCCCATCAGGGGGTTTTTTCGGAGTCCACAGAGGATTGATTTTTGGCCCACCCACCCTAGAGCTGAGTCTCTTGCGGCCACCAGTGGAGTTGGTTCTTGGGGCCCCACCAGTGAAGTTGATTCTTGGGGCTGCCAGTGGGGCTGATTCTTAGGGCCCAAAAGTGTAGTTGACATTTGGGGCCCACCAATGGAGTTCATTCTTGGAGTTGATTCTTGGGGCCCACCAGTGGATATGATTCTTGGGCCACCGATGGAGTTGATTCTTAGGGACCACTAATGGAGCTGATTCTTGGGGCCACCAGTGAAGCTGATTCTTGGGCCCCCCAGTGGAGTTGATTCTTGGGGCCACCAGTGAAGCTGATTCTTGGGCCCCCCAGTGGAGCTGATTCTTGGGGCCCACCAGTGGAGATTATTCTTGGGGCCACCAGTGGATATGATTCTTGGGCCACCAATGGAGTTGATTCTTAGAGACCACTAATGGAGCTGATTCTTGGGGCCACCAGTGAAGCTGATTCTTGGGACCTCCAGTGGAGCTGATTCTTGAAGCCTACCAATTGATTTTATTCTTGGGGCCCATCCTACAACCATTATACATGACTCTTGCTTTCTGTCTCTCTTTCTTTTCATTTCTCCTTGATAGTAGCCACAGGCCCACCATGCCAATGATTTTACCAGTCCTAAGGGCCCATCAAGGCTTTTTCCTGCTCCCCTGTGGTCTTTGCCAAACCCTGTTCCTAAAACATTAGGGTAGCCTAGTGAAACCCAAAGTAAACTCAAATGTTGCATTGGAAGTAAAACCATGGCGGGTGCTAGAAGAGGCCTAGAGCAGGGTGGGACCAGAAGCAACTCTGAAAGGTAAATTAACCCCATGAAAACCCTAAATACCTTAATCCTAAACTCAATATAGGGTTAGGCCTAATTCTTATTGCGGCAAAGGTTCCACGTGGAACTGTTACAGATTTCGTAAGAAAGGATGGAAAAATAGAATTATTTTCCATTAAGATGACTGATACCCCAATGTAAACCTAACAGATTCCATTGTGGTCCATTTGGTTTGTCGGGCGCCATGGGTGTCCATTGTAAATTGAATCAAGTTCCTCCTCTGTGATGGAGGCTGTAGACAGGACCCTCTGACCCAGATGTGAACCTTGCCTTAGAGTTGATTTTTTGGGGGTGATTTTTGCTAAAATTCTATTTGGGCCGACCTGAATTGAATCTGAATCAGAAGCCTAAAGGTAAAACCCCCGTAATACTAATGAATAAATCGCATTAATATCTGTGCAGTCTGAGCGTCAATTAACACCTCTCTGAAGGCAGCAGAGGAATCCAGAGGAGTCAGAACGGGCTGGAACGTGGGATTTCTCCAGCACACGGAGGTATTGTAGGTAAACAGACCCCCTTTGTGCCCCGGCCGCCCCTCCATGGCCCTCCCACTCGATAGATGAACTGAGTGATAATGATGGGGGTTATACACTCGGCTATAATGACGCTCACACACTGGACCTCTTGTGCTGCCTCCAGAGTCACCTGACAGCGAGCGCCGGCGCAAACTGGGATTAACTGTGACACGTATCTGTTAAATTCAGCGCAGGCCGGGGCTATAAAAGCCGCAGGGTGGGGGTGCTCCCGCTCTGGTCGGGGGTAAACAAAGACCTGTCAGTGTGTGACCAGAGGCCCCTCTGCTGTGCGGCTCCAGGCGGACATTCATTGCGCTCCATGGACATTATTGGACAGAGGCAAAGAAAACTGGAAAATGTCGCACAATAAAAGAAGTAACGTGCAGGGAAAAGACGACCTTTATGGGAGCGCGGATGGTGGCTCGAATGCAGGTGCAGGACGCAGCACAGGTTTGGTACCGGCTGAAGCCGTTTCCCAGTCTTAGAAGAATTATACTGAAACAATAGTGAAAAAAATGTGCAACATTCTAAAATACTTAATGCGACGTATTAGAGGTCTGGCGTCTTTTCAGCCCAAGAACTGGCGCAGCCTCGTTCGCTGTATAAGGCGCATTATAGGGCGCCCGCAGTACTTTGTAATGCGCCTGATTTCGGGGGGCGGCTGGAGGTGGGTGCAGTACAACCGTATGAAGCTCCACATTTATAGCTTCAATACGGCAAATCCAGGTGCATCACTGCTGGAACAGATAGAGCACTTTCAAAGTGGTTTACCTGAGCCAGAAGTGTCGCTTTGTAGCTACAAGGCGCTAAATCTATGACCAACAGTAAAACAGGTTCATAGATTCAGGCGCATTCTGCACTATTATTCTGCACAATTAAATTGACGTCTGAGCACCAAAAATCATACATGTCGCCCTTAATGTTTCAGTTTCTCTCATTTGTGAAGACCTCTACTTGCTGTCAGTGAAAGGGAAATGTTCCTATTTACATTAAGAAGTCTAAAGCTATGTTCACACGGCGTAATTGCAACGCGTACAGTACGGCCGCAATTACACCGGGAGCTTTGGGAGTCGCGTTAATACGCACGTACTCCAGCGGCGCAGGGGGGGCGGCAGCCTGCCGGTCCCATTAACAGTCATTACTTGCGGCGCGTATTTGCCGCAAGTAATTGAAATCTCACTTATCACATAATACCACTATACTGAGGTTTACCTTCATAGTACCATGGAGTATACAAACACCTACACAACACCATGCAACACTTCTATACAGTTCCCACACAAGACCAACAAACTGAGGTTACTTTCCAGTATCTAACAACATCCAATAACAGTATCATACAGTTCCCACGCAAGGTTACTTTATAGCACCAAAGAGCACCCACATAATCATACAATACCATGTAATACTAATATACAATGCTAGCATAAAATGCTACGTATCAGTATCATACAGTCCCCACATAATACCGCCATACTGGGGTTACTGTAATGTACCATGGAGCTTCCATATAATAATTCAATACAGAGCTATGTATCAGTATCATACAGTCCCCACATAATACCGCCATGTGCCATAGAGATTCCATATAACAATGCAATACAGAGCTATGTATCAGTATCATACAGTCGCCACATAATACCACCATACTGGGGTTACTGTATGTCCATCGGCTTCCATAAATAATCATACAGGCTATGTATCAGATTATCAGTCCCCACATATACCGCATGTGCCATAGAGATTCCCAAAAACATGCAATACAGAGTTATGTAGCAGTATCATACAGTCCCCAAATAATACCGCCATACTGGGGTTACTTCACAGTACATACTTCATGTAAATAAGAGTGCCATATCTGCCTCAAAAGTGTTATTATACAGTGTTGCATTAAAGTGCCTGCAGAGCGCCACCAATTTTGACCCCCTTCAGGGAATTGTTTTGCCCGGAGCAGAAGTCGTCAGTGGCTGATCCTGTGGAAATTGTGTAATTGTATCTCCTAAATGACGGTGACGCAGCGTCTCAGCTTACAGCTTCATTATTACTTCTTACGGAGCTAAAATCGTTTTGGATTAGTGCGAGCAAATAATACGGCATCTGGCACTTTAAGGAGCAACAAGATTTCAAGTGCTGAAAGAAAGGCTCTTAATGGAGCACAAAGGCGAGTTATGTAATGGAGAGAACAATGCGGCCGTGTAACAAGTAGCAGCGGCGGATAAGGTATCAGCCATAGACTAATAGTAACACACAATGTAATTACTCTCTTAATGTGAAGCGGAACCGCTGCTGGATCTCCAAGTTTTT
>JAODAL010038725.1:0-38857 GCA_025379985.1 Phyllomedusa bahiana
GAAAAAATAATTAAATGGAGATAAACAGATCATGGATCATCACTTAACCCTGACTCAGTCTTTTGACAAAAACAAAATTCATCTTGAATGAACCCCAAAATGAATGTTCATTTTTTTTTATCCCAGTTTGGTGTGCTGTATATCAGAAATAAATGTACATTTTAGAGCATTTGAGTATGTTATTAAGCTGATGGGCATTGAATGACTAAAACATAAAGCTGTCTTATCATTCTCTCCTCCACTTTCACCCTTCAAAAGCAACCTGAAAACCCATTTTTTAGGTTCCCCCTTAACCTTCACAACTTGTCAAATTTCCCCCACAAACATGTCTGCCCCCACCTCCTGTCCTTTCCCCCTCCTTTAGATTGAAGCCCTCGCGGGTGGGGTCCTCTCTCCTCTGTCTGCCTTGTCATTATCCCTTATCATGTACTCTTTTTGACTTATTTTAATGTATGTCCCCCTCGAATGTACGGCCTGGAATCAATGGCGCTTTAAAAAATAAAAAAAATAAAAAATCTTGGGGCCTTCACGATTTCCCACCGCCTCACTTTATGTAGGGTTTTCTAAATCTTATTTTTTATCACGCTCCACATCTCTTGTGTCTGTCTGGTCATCACTCCTGTGTCCAATTGCAAACTTAATCCTGAAACAGGTATTTCATCTGCACTATTTATATGTACAGCCAAAAAGGAGAGAATCACACTTACTGTCCTTGCACATTCCCAATACTTAAAGGTATTCACACCATAGACTTTAAAGGCATCTTGATAGGATATGCCATCAAATTTTGGTAGGTTCGGGTCCCATCTATGAGACCCAAACCTATCCTGGAAATGGGCCCCGAAAAGTCTCATATAAGAAAAGCAAGACGGTCATGCTTGCACATGACTCTATTCTGTTCCATGGAAGTTCCGAGTACAGCCGAACATGACGCTCAGCTGTACTTAAAATTTCAAAAATGGAATGGTATCGAGAGGGCTAGTTTTAATGATTGTTTTTATTAAACCTTTTTTGGGGGTTAGCAAAAAAACCTTTTTTTCTTTTAAAAACCAGGGTGTTAACTACCTTTTTGTATGGCTTTGTACTTTTGAATGTAGATTGCATATTGGGGTGGAATTGTGAAGATGAAACAAAAGCAGATTGAAAGCTAATAGTAACATTTTAGAGCTTGAGGATCTGGACTACAGGAATTCCCCAAAGGGGTTAAATTTACACAGTGATTGTGGTGCTCTCAGCTGGCTTTAAAACCCCCCTTTAAAACAATGGGACTTGACCACCCTTATTCAAAAGTCATTTCGGGGCCATTTCTTGGAATGGGGTTTCGCCAGAGGTGGGGGCCGCAACCGGGTGTTTTCAACTGTATTTGCATGGGACTTCGAGAATTCGCTGCAGTGCGCCCAAAAAGGGGCCCCCAAATATGCTAAAAACCCAGCAAACATATTTATGAATTTCGATATTTCCCGGGGCAAGCTGAAGGGGAGAGAAAAATATGAGTGAAAGTGAATGGTTTTCTGGGGAGAGCCTCTAGAATACAAGCTCCAGCCTTGCGCTAAAACACAGGCGCATAGCGGGGAGCACATTAGCACCGTATATGCCGTGGAACCGACCTAAAAATTGAATACCATTAAGTTTGGGGGACAAACTTTTTTTGTTAACTTGAAAAATCGACTGTCCCATTTTTTTTTTCTGAAAAACCCCTTTTTATTAAATCAGATTGATGCAATTAATCTGTATATGCTAAGAAAAAGTGAGCAATAAAGCTCATAAGAAAAGAAGCACTCATGGCACCCATGGATGCAATAATTACAATCTACCTAAATAAGCATCTAAACAATGGATATTACCATCTTGTTTATTTCCTATAAGAATGGGGCACATCACAGTTCTCTTTGGGTTTTATTTTCCTTATATATTCACAGGCAATAACAAAAAGTAAAGGAAAAGATCCATTTTGTAAAACCTTTCATGATTTTTTGGTTTATGGCTAAATCTGAAGTCAATAACATCTACCTTTTATCCATGATCTGTCTTCTCTAATGCTTGGAGAAATTAGTAGTTAGGTAGGGCCGATTCTAGTTGGGTAGGTGGGGACTCTGGCAGTTAGGTAAGTAGAGCCTCCATAGTTTGGTTGGTAGATAGGGCTACCGTTACATAATTAAAAAATAGAACTCGTCTCTCCTTGTTCCTCCACTGTTTTTTTTGGGCGTCACGCCGCCTCCATTCCTCCAGATGTCTAGAAGGCTGCAGGTCTAGGGCTGCCTACTGGCATAATAGGCAGGCATAGGACTCAGGCCTAGAGTGACTAGTGGCCTACAAGTGGTTTCCAACTGTATGTGTGTTGCATGGATGCACATACAGTTGAGATCATTAGTTCAGTAGAAAGAACAGGTTTCAGGCCTTTTCTGCTCACCAAACCTTTGAAACCTGTTGGCAGCGGTTCCCCCCTTGTTCCACATTTGATCCAGACCCTGTATGGTGGTACCAGCCATATTGTACTGAAGTGGCCCTGATTAGTTCACATTTGTGTCGGAGGTTCCCTTCAGAGATTCTGTGTAAAATTATGGAAAAAATAGTGCAGCATATAGCTCTGTTTTGTTTTTTTTTCATTCAAGTGACGAACACCATGATGGAAACCAACAGACCCCACTATAGTAAATGGATGGCGTTATAGTGGATCTGGTGCTGCCATTATTTTTGATTTTCTGTTGCTATGAAGGAACATAATACCCTAATAAACAATGCAGTCTGGACCTAGCCTTAAAAAAAAAAAGCGACAAGGGGGTGATCTTTATATTTCAGTCATTTTTATTGAGAAAAAGGGAAACAATAGAAACAGATTTAAAAGCATCAAGCAAGAAGAAATTCAATGATTTACATAGTGTCATGAAACAGAGTGAAATAAAACAAATAACCACACACAAACCAAGTGATTGTGATAACTAGGATGCATACACTGGACCGCTATTTTTTCAGTGCAATCATGCCAGAAAGCTGGTGTTAAAGTATGACTGTAGAACTACAAGTTCCAGCATATTGGGCTAAAAGCATTCTGGCATAACAACTACTGGAGAACTTTAAAGCCGTCAAGAAAACTAAAGCAGGTAAGAAGTGGAGTGGTTACTCATAGCAACTCATGAGCCTGCTCCGTGTATGAGAATGCTCTTTAATGAGACTTGCATGTATATGAACCTGTGCCGTGTATGAGACTGCACTGTGTTATGAGCTGCAATGTGTATGAGTCTGCTCTGTTTATGAGACTGCGCCGTGTATGAACCTGCTCTGTGTATGAGACTGCACTGTATATGAACCTGCTCTTTGTATGAGACTGCACCGTGTATGAGACTGCGCCGTCCATAAACCTGCTCCGTGTATGAGACTGCTCCATGTATGAGACTGCTCCGTGTATGAGACTGCACTGTATATGAACCTGCTCTTTGTATGAGACTGCACTGTATATGAACCTGCTCCGTGAATGAGACTGAACCGTGTATGAACCTGCTCCGTTTTATGAAGACTGCACTGTATATGAGCCTGCACCGTGTATGAGACTGCACCGTGTATGAGACTGCACCGTGTATGAACCTGCTCCATGTATGAGCCTGCACCTTGTATGAGACTGCACTGTGTATGAGACTGCACCGTGTATGAGACTGCACTGTGCATAAACCTGCTCCGTGTATGAGACTGCACCTTGTATGAGACTGTACTGTGTTATGAGCTTATGTGGCTCTCCTGCGTTCAGGAAAATAGGTAACTATGGCAACAAGCTCCGGCCGCACATGCTCAGTGACCCTGCCACGTTTGTACTCGTTTCCCTTCATTGGCTGATAACTTATGGCCACGCCCCCGCTGGTCAGGCTATCAGCCTTGCGATTGGCTCCTGCTAGGATAAATTGATACAAGATCGAGAAGCATGAGGTGTTCTGGGAAATGTGGTCCTTCAGTGCAACCCCGGCTATGTAAAGAGGAGATTCAGCAACCACAAGTCCCAGAAGCCTCTGCGTGTTGATACATTACCATCATTAGTTTAGGGGATAGAGACCAAGACAGTAATCAAGTGCAGACAGCAGAGATATGAGTGAGGGGACGTAAGTATTTTGTAAATGTATGTAGGGGTGATGCTACACAGACCCCTGGGCCAGGCAGCTCCCCCTCACCGCACAGCTATAGTTGCATTCAGGGCCGCCATCAGGAATTTCAAGGCCCCATACAGTCAAAATGTCTGGGCCCCATTCAAGAAAAAAAAAAAAACACGGGAAGGACGTGGGAAAAATGTAACCGCACAATTGTTTCTGGTTTTAGTTTTTTTCAGTTTACCGGGTGGTATTATTGACATGCTATCTTCATTTTGTGGGCCAGTATAATTCTCGCAGACCCACAATTCATATTTAGTCTTTGTCATGTTTTACTAGTAAAAAAAAAAAAAAAAATACAGAGCTTGGTGAGGGCTAAGTTTCTGTGGGATGATCTTTATTTTTTTATTTGAACCATTTTAGGGTATGACTTTTTTCCAATTCCAATTCTTAGCAGAAGTGAGACGACCAACAAAGACAATTCTGGAGCTTCTGTGATTGCAAAAACAATATACTTAAAGGGAATGTGTCATCAAAAAATGACTAATTGTTTAACTCACATTTTTATGTTAAACACATTTTTTAGGAATTTTTTGGTTATTTTTTCGCCCGGGGCGCCCGGGGCGCCGAGACTCCGGTCACCCGAGGAGGGCGCCGCCTGCCTCGCCCGCCCGCCAGCCTGGAGGATCGCCCCGGACTCTGCGTGGCTGTTTTATACTGCCTCCTCCCCTGTATGTATCAGCGCTCACTGAGTGCCAATACATACACAGCGTCGCAGTATAGTCAAAGCTCCACAGACACATCATGCTTATAGTAACACACTTCACTGCTGTCACATCCTACTGACCACAGATCAGCCTCACCTCTGCTTTCCTCAATCTGTATAGAGAGCAGGTGGGAGCAGGCACACACAGGGTTAATCCAGGCAGCACAGCTACACAGAAAAAGAAGCCAGAGCCCCCCACCTCCCCCCCTACAGACACACAAAATGGATTTATACTGTGCGGGAGGGGTCTGTGCTTGACTGTATTGGGAAAAAACTGATGAGTCACCAGCACTGACAGCCCGTGGGAAAAATTTAAAGGTCAGGGGCTTTTAGTGATTTGACGAGTGATTTTTTTTTCCCCCTCCTACTACCGGGGATAACTCCAAAAAAACAAATGGACATTTGTAAGGGAAAACATATTGCAAAAGCTGCTTTAATTTTTTTTTTGGTTTTTTTAATTAAAAACCCCAAACATTGTAGCGAGACAAAACCCCTTTTTTAAACCCCTGAAAATTTTAAAGGGCTAATGTAAATTTCCCTGATAGGAAGGCTTTTAACCTGGGAACCTTAAAAGGGGGGGTTTAAAATGGGAAGGAAGGGTAGGTGAGAGGAAGTGCATAGATAGGGTTTAAGAAGTGGAGAGGGGTCAAGGGGCAAAGCATAGATAGAGAGGGGATGAGAACAAGGAATTCAAGGGGTAAGGAATAGGTTTGGGGAAAAAAGGATAGAAAAAAAAGGGGTTTCCCCAGGAAAAAGAGAGTGGAGCTAAGGAAGAAAATAAACTTTAAAAGGAGGATGGATGATGGGTCAAGGGAAAAAATTTGAAAACAAGGGGAAACATTTTAGAGGAAGTGCAAAAGATAGGAAATTAAGAATGGAGGGGGCAAAGTGTGGTAGGGGAGGGGGTGAGAAAACTAAAAAGGGGGGGGAAGATGAAATCGTTTGGGAAAAAGGGGGGGACAGGGAAAAGGACAAAAAGGGTTTATGGGGGAAAGGGTGGTCTGGGTTTAATGGAATAAGGGGGCCGTTTTTCCATTGGGCAAGGTTTGGCCATTGCCCCGGGGGTCCCCAAAACTTTTGGGGGCCCCCGGGCTGCCGTACCCTACCCGGTGGAGGGGGACAGCCAGGTTCTGCCCGGTGGCAGCCCTGTTTTTGGGGCCGGGAGCGTCGCCGGGGGGGGGGTGGAGTTTCCCCCCGGTGGGCCCCGGTACTGGGGTGGTCCCGTGGCACTGGTTTCCCCCCGCCGCCCCCCCGCCCACCGGGGTGCATGGGCCGGGGCAAAAGACCCAGCCCTTTCGCCTTTACGGGAAACGCCCGCAAAGCAAAGGTGCAGGAGCCCGCCGCGAGCAAACACCAAGGAAACTTCTGGGTCCGGAATTCAGAAACCCGGAGGCCGTGGAGCAAGGGGCCAATGTAATGGGGTCATCACGGGCCCGCTTTGTTTTCCCCGCCCCTTTTGTGGGGAGCGGCCCCCCGTTTCGGGTTTGGGGAAGAGGAGGGAAATCAGGTGAGTGGGTTTTTTAAATTTTTTTTTTTTTTAAAAATACTAGCCCTGCCTTTCAATTACTGCCCTGCCGCTATATTAAGGGCCCCGCCTGCTATTTTACTGCCCGCCTACCTATTACCCGCCCCCGCCTGCTATATACTGCCCTGCCTACCTATATATGCCCCGCCTACCTATATATGTCCCGCCCCAAACCCATATATGCTTGCCTGGGAAAATTTCTGCCCCCCTTTCCCATATTACTGCCCCTGCCTGCCTATTTCTGCCCTTTTTCCCCCCCTATATAAGCCCCCTTCCCCTACTATATAAAGCCCTTGGGCCTTTCCTTTTACTGCCCCCCGCCTTTCTATATAATGCCTGCTTACTATAAATGGCCTGCCTGCCTATTATGCCCCTTTCCCCCTATATATTTCCCCGTTTTTATATACTTCCCTGCCGCCTTTTATTCTGCCAAAGCCTGGCCCATAAAACTGCCCCTGCTGCTTATTAATGCCCGCCTGCCTTTATACTGCCCTGTCTGCCCATATTTTGCCCCGTCTACCTTTTTAATTCCCTGCCCCACCCATATAATGCCCTGTTCTAATTATACTTCCCCTGCCGCCCATATACCCGCCCCCGCCCACCCTTTAAAAAGGGCCCCGCCCGCCTATTTTATGCCCCTGCCCCCTAATATACTGCCTGCAAAATTTTTATATTTTGTCCCCCCCCTGGGTATATTTCTGCCAGCCTGCCTTTATATGCCCCCGGTCCCTATATACTGCCCCGCTGCCTATATTCGGCCCCGTCTGGCCCCCTAAAACTGCCCTGTTACTATATAATTCCCTGCCCCACCTATATTTCTGCCCCTGAATTTCCAATATACTGGCCCCCCTGCCTATATAATGCCCCTGCCTGCCTTTTAAGGGGCCTTTACTGCCTATATACTTCCCTGGTACCTTAAGTGGCTCTACTGCCCATATAATGGGCCTTCCCGCCTTTTAATGGCCCTGCCTGGGGTATATAAATGGCCCCGCCCGGGTATATTTCCCGGGCCCCCCCTGGCTTTTATACTGGCCCGGGTTTTCCTAATTTTTGGCCTGCCTGGCTTATTCTGGCCCTTTCCTGCCCCAATTAATGGCCCCCTGGGCTAATTATGGCCTTCCTGGCTAATTACTGGCCCTATCTATAAGGGTATAATACAGGAGGGCCCTACAATCTATGGGGGAGATATTACAGGGGGCCTACAATCTACAGGGGGGAATCGGTAGCGAAGTGCTGATAAAGTGAGGATTCTAAGATGTTTGTGTGCTACATTCTGCAGGGACGAGTTGTGGCCGGGAGAAGTCATCATGGCGGTCTGGATGGAAGGAGAGGAAAAGGGAAATTATTTTGGAATGCAGAAGTTTGAAAGGGAAAGGAGAGGGTGAGTTGGGGTAAATGAGGAAAAAGGTATGGGGTTAACTGATGAAAAGACAGGGGATAAGGTAATGAAGGAGTGTTAAGAGTTTCGGGTCAAGGAAAAGGTAAAACATGGGGGAATGTAGAAAAAAAGGAGGATAACCTGTGGGTTAGAGGGTGGTAACCTTAACCCCTTAGCCACAACAGGTTCACATAGCATGGTGCATTCTTATTGGGGCTTTGACCTGTATGTTTGGTTGTTCAAAATTACCATAGACCATATTGTGTTGGAGTGAGTGAAGATGGTGTTGCGCTTTGTTGGATCTCTATTTTGGGATGCAATGATTTGAAAGCTCCAGCTGCAACATGTAACTTGCTCAAATTGATTGCTTTTGCTTTTTTTAATATATTTGCTTGAAACGAAAGCAAAACATAAATCAATAGCAGTAATTATTTACATGGATCTCTACTTGGGTAAAGTTTTACTAGGAAATTTGTAAAGTGCATGCATGAAAAGGGTTAGGGCAGAGCGGACCCCAAGACGGATCCTAAAAGCGCTTGTAACACGGAGTGTAAACTCCGTGTGAACAAGCCCATAGACCTATGTTGTCGCTATATAAATATATGACCCCTAGTTGTGCGGTATCCAAATTAAATAGGAATGTACATATGCATATCTAGACAAAAATTGACAATTGAAATCAGAACGTGATATCAAAAGTAAAATTCCACTTTATTAATAGTGCATACAATTTTCTTAATGTCTGATCTCAAGAAGTGGCAATATTAAAATACTGAATACATCATTATTAGATCATGGTGAAAAAGGAAAATCAGGTAAGGGTAAATTGATGAAAGTGGACAGATAGAGAGTAAGGTAGGGGCGGAACACTAAAGGGGGCATGTAGAAAAAAGAGAGATTAGGTGAGGATCACAGGGCATCTCCCCCTAATTCTCTTGTGCCCCTCACCATGCCCACACTTTTTCCCCTTGAACCATTTCCTCTTCTCTTTCAACCTTACCTCTGTTACTCCTCTCCTTGACCTTCCCTCCATTTGTCCCACCCTTATTTCTCCCCTTATTCCACATCCATCCTTCCCATCAACCCTTTTTGCTCCTCTTCCTGTCCCCCCATTTTTCACCCTTTTTCGCACATCAATCCTATAATTTTTCAATTGTCACTTATTCCTTTTTTTATGAATCTATATTCTTACCCCTTTAACGCCTTTATCTCTCTCCCTCTCTTTCTACACTTTGCCCCTTTCCCCCTTTCTTAACCCCTATCTCTGCACTTCCTCCCGCTTGCCTATCCTTCACCCTCACCCCCTGCTGGTTCAAGGTATAGTCTTCCAAGTAGATGGATCTACATTAGCCCAATACTTTCAGTGGCATCACTCCCTCTAGTAACATCAAAGTCCTTATTTGGTCCCCGGTGGAATTTGAAGCCAAGACCTCTTGGTTGGAAGACAGTAACCTTAACCACTGAGCCACCACTAGCTCAGGTACAGGGTTATTAGTTTAGCTTGAAACCACTACTGCGGGAACATGGCAGAAAATTGCTGCATATGTATTTGCCATTTATTTCAGTCTATGTAGTCATTTGATTGGTAATAATGTGTAATAAACCTAGAATGTCTTTGTACAAATTGTTCTGTATAAAACACCTTCATTTTCTATTTTCTTTCCAGGTCTCTACGCAGAAGGGGGGGCCCTTACACGACGACTCCAGCAACAGACCTCACACGCTGGCGCCTCACCTGCACAGAGGGGAGACAAACCTGGCGCTATGTAGAGGGGAAAGATCGCCCGCAAACTGCCCTGGAGGCGCACTCTCTGGGGTTGGATACGGTATCTACCAATCAACATTATAGGGTTTGTGTGGTAGATTTTTTTAAATAAATTATTACTGCTGCTGACACAAAATAAAAAAAAGCAGCACTCTCCTGTGTCCTCCGCTCTGTTCCAGCACTGCTTCTGACTATTCCTCTCCTTGGGTCCTCTTCCCCTGGGAGTCGGATCGTCACTGCTACAGCCACTGATTGTCAGGCAGTGACCGGTACAGCAGACAATCAGCAGCAGAAGTGCTGACAATCAGACAACTCTTGGCGGATGCAAACAGAAGGCCGGGGAGAGATAGTACACAGAGTGAGTGCGGCTTTTTTTTTTATTTTTACCCAGCAGTAGCAGAACCAGCCATTTGTTTCAAAAGAATAACCCAAACAACCCCTTTAATTTAACTACATCCTGCACTGTTTTACTAAAGACTTGTCCCCACGGCAGGGTTTCCAGGCGGTTTTACAGACGGTTTTCAGATTTGAAAACCGGCTGTAAACCGACTGTCAACCTTTTACACTGATTTTACTGCACGGATTTTCCACCGGATGGTTTTTGACACCGCTGGCGTTCCTAAAAGCTTAGAACATGTTCACTCTGCTGCCCATTTTTGGGCAGAACATGAACATGTGTGAAAGGGGACAACTTGAATCCACAAACCGCGGACCAAAACTGTCCCTCTACGTGCCAAAAAAGTGTCGGCAGATAATTGTCGTTTTTGCGCTAGAATGCACCTGATTTATGAACCGCAGTAGTTCATAGATTCAGGTGTATTTTACACTACTATTGTGTGCAACAAAATTGGCTTCTGCATGCCAAAAATCATACATGTCGCCCCAAGTGTATAAAGGCCAGCTTTAAATAGCTTTAAAGCAGTGTAGAATGCACCAGTATGTATGTACCTGTTCTTCTGAAGGTCACACATACTGGCGCATCGTAGGTGTAATCCGGGCACTAAGGGCCACATGTATGAAATGGTTTTAGTCTAAAACTCACTTTTCTCCCCATAGAAACCTACAGGGAAAAAAGTGAGTTTTAGACCAAATCCGTTTCATACATGTGGCCCTAAGTCTATCTGTGCTGCATAGCTAAAACGTAGAAAAGACTCCACAGAATGCCTGACAGCTTGGCCATGATTTTTTTTTATTTAATCAGATCTTTTTTATTGACTTTTTCCTTTTTAGTACACTGAAGTTGATAAACAATAAAATGAGTGTACAAAAATGTTCAAGAGTAGAAACTCAGCAATAAAAATACTAAGTTCAAACTGTACATATGTGGAAATATGATGAAATAATTCCATTATGACACATCATAAAGAGATCCAAGACACAGAAACAAAGAACCCTCCCCCAGAAACAGAAACCTCGAAGCAAAACTTTTTTTTGAAGCATCCAAACATTAAAGATTCCTCGGGTGTTGTACCCTCCTCCTCACATGACTAAGCTACTCCACTGCCCAGCGCAAGACATGAAAGGCAGGTTCTTAAGAGAAGAGAAGAAGGGAGACCTGGGGTGTCCAGCCAAGGACCTCACATTTTATCAAATGTGCGTAGCGCTTTCCTTTTTACATATACACCCCTCTCTAGATGGATTATATTGTTCAATTTGTTTATATACTCTACTCTCGTAACATTGATGGATATGACTGCAACCCGTGGAATGCGATAAGCCTATGGGGCTGTTCACACGGCTTATTTTGGGCACGGATTCCAGCCATATTACGCATCGTACTGCGCTGCAGTACGGCTGGAATCCGTCCCAGCCATTACGGTAATCCACAGTAATCCGAGCGGGGAGAAAGTGACATGTTCATTATCTCAGCGGGATACGCGCCGTGGATAATGAAAGTCTATGGGGCCGGGGAGCTGCGCCCACGCCCCAACCCTTATTCAAGCTGTAATTGCGGGCGAAATCCGTCCCACAATTACGGCTTGAATAAGCCATGTGAACCGGGCCTATAAGTGACATTAAGGATATGAGAAATACTGATAGCAATAGGTGAATCCACTGCTGTATCCGGTAAATAACCCAAAATACATGTCAGCGGTTCTGCTTGCATTGTGATACCGTGCACCCTATGGATGAGACCGAAAACTCCCTTCCAGAATGGCCCTAGAATGGTACACATCAGGTGCATAATGTCTGTATTATACCAAGTACATCTTGGACAGAGAGAGTCTAACCGTACTCCAATCTTTTGAAGAATCACAGGAGATTTGTATGCCCTATGTAACAACATAGGTTGGGAAAATCATTGAGGCTCGCATAGTAAGACCTTAGTTGTTAGACTAAGGATATCTATCCATTGATCCATCGAGATAGGGCCCATATTAGCCTCCCATTTGGCCTTCACCGGAAAGTTGGTGTCCCCATTGGACTTAGGCCATGTTCACACGGCTTAATTGCGGGGCGTAATAACGCCCCGCAATTACGCCGTGTGGACTGGGGCGGGAGCGGGGGGGGGGCGGCACCTCGCCGGTCCATAGACTATCATTACTAGCAGTGCGTATACGCCGCTAGTAAATGACGTCACTTATCTCCCCCCGTGGCGTGTTCGCCAAGCGGAGAGAGGAGACGTAATCCATAGTTCTCTATGAGAACTGTGGATTACCGTAATGACTGCGACATAGTTCATCCCGTAATTCGCGCAGTACGCCGCACATTACGGGCTGAAATTGTGCCCAAATAAGCTGTGTAAACATGGCCTTAAAAACAACGCCCGATACCCCATGGATACACCCCTTTTGGTAGTGGAACATTCATACCAAATCCCCCAAAAGTACCTTATGAACAGATGAATTCAATGGTTTTCGACCCACATATGCATGTCTAAACGGGCAGGTATTAAAAAAAGGATCAAAAAATACTGTCAGTAAATAAAAAAATCCAATAAATGAATTTAACCAATACAGCATCTACCCTAAATCCCGTTATTATATTCTTATCAGTGATTCCAAACACATCACAGCAGGCTACAAATAATAGCTTGTCAGTGAATGGTATCCTATCAGTATGCCATCAATGTGGGACCACAGATAGGACACACTGCTATCTGACATTGATGACATATCTTATCAATATGCCATCATTGTGAAAACAAAGGTGGGATCCGCGTCGGTTGGACATTGATATGCCATCAAGGTCTATCATGGCAAAACCCTTTTAAGTGGCTGTTTTTTTCCTATTCTTGTTTTCTTCCGACCCTCTAAGGCCCCGTTCACACGGGGTTATTCCCCGGATTTTTTCGGCCCGGGTTGTGATCGCAATTCCGGCGTGAATAAGGAGCGGGGGCGCGGCCCGCTGGCCCCATAGACTTCCATTATCCACGGCGCGTATTGCGCCTGGATAATGTGCATGTCACTTTCTCCCAGCCCGGCGGATTCGCGACGGAATCCACTGTTCTCTATGAGAGCAGTGGATTACCGTAATTACTCCGACGGATTGGCGCCGTACTGCAGCGCAAATCTGGCGCGGAGTACGGCGCCAATCCGCGGACAGATAAGCCGTGTGAACACGGCCTAAGACTCCTCTTGGATGTCTTACGGTGCTGTGTCCACCAATGCTATTTATAAGAAAATTTGATTTTTTTACTTGGATTAATTATGGGACACAACGCCCTACCTTTTTTGATCGCTTTTCTTCATGGGTAAATGATAATGGTTGTTTTTTTCCAGAGGTGGATTTTCTTTATTTTCCTGAAACAGCATGGTGAGACAACCCCTTTAAATGTCAGATATACATGTGGTAAGTATTACACTGTTGGGACCAAAGTTTATAGCAACAAAATTGAGTATAAATTTTAAAACTAAAGGACGTTTCGGTTCATTATGTTCTAAACCTTTGATGCCTAACGTGAAGCCGAGTTCAATTTATCAACATATACAGTATTTATGTATAGATCATTATCGGTCATCTGTGTAAACATGGTTTCCTTTTATTTGGATTATTTCTGTAATGTAATCTAATATCTGTAAATAGTTATGAGAATGATTAACATTTGGCTTTTGGTCTTCTAATGCAGAGTGAGTTCTTAAAGGACTTACCAAAGGCACAAACTGCCCAAGATGGAGCTGAAAATGGACTAACCTTCTATTCTGCTTTGCAAGCTGAGGATGGGCACTGGGCTTGGGATTCTGGTGGGCCACTGTTCTTTATGCCAGGTGAGGCTTTTCAGGTATATAGATCACTTTCTTTACTCTAGGGAGCAGAACTATCAAAACTGTCTAAGGGCATGTTCACACAGCGTTTTTGGACGAGGTTTTGGACGAGGTTTTCGGAGCGTTTCCTCGCCCAAAATCTCGTCCAAACCACAACAAAACCATGCCTGAAACACACTTCTTCAGACGAGGTTTTTGACGAGGTTTTGATCAGGTTTTGGATCAGGTTTTCGACGAGGTTTTTCACACATACAAATGAATAGCCAGATCAAAAACCACGGCGAAAATGCACCAAAGCCACTCTAAAAACCACGCCGAAAACCGCACCTAAACCGCGCCTACAACGCGCTTCAAGAATTGACAGAAGCATGTAAAAACCTTGTCGTGTGTGAACTACAACGAGGCATTGCATAGGAATCAATTCAATGAACTGGGGGCATTTTGGACGAGATTTTGGGCGAGGAAATGCTCCAAAAAAATCGTCCAAAACCTCATCCAAACATGCCGTTAGGCTATGTTCACACGGCTTAAGGACAAGGTGCAAAAGTGTCTAGAAACTGTCTAAAACACATAATTGATGTGATGTTAAGCTTGTACGCCAGTATTTTTGGAGTAAATTGTGACAAAATTCTGCTGCAACTGCCTTAAATGTGCTCCAGTGTGTCATGTAGAATACTCTCTGTAAATCTGTGACACTTTTTAGGTCTTCTGATTGCATGCCACGTGACTCAGACTCCTCTCCCCGAAACTACCAAGAAGGAGATGATACGCTACTTACGATCCGTACAGCTTCCTGATGGAGGCTGGGGCCTGTGAGTATATGACTGACTTAAAAGGTGTTTACCAGCATCTTTGAAAAGCCCCCTACTGTCCCTCATGTGGTACTTGAGGCAATTTGGCAGGGGGAAGGTAGCAGGGAACACTGGAGCAGCAGCGGCGCTGGAACAGGTTAGTAACGTTTTGTTTTTTATTTTACAGTGGTGGACACAGAGGAACAATGTTGGAAAACTCTTTTAATTGATTCAAAGCTCCTAAGTAGCCACAGCACAGATATCAAAACTGTTTACACAGTCTGTGGACATAGTGGGGCAGATTTATCAATACTGTCTAACTCTTAAACAGTGTAAAATTAGACTAGACAGATAAATCTGACACATGTTAATACTGTCTGCTCTTATTTTAGACCATTTAAAAGTTGACTGTTTTATGCCTATAACGGCGGTAACATTTTGTCACCTTTTTTGTTGCATGGCGACGCACAGTAAATCACACTCTTACCAATGTGACGCTTTCTTTTACCGAGGTCACGCCTCCTTATGTTGGACGAGGCACAGAAGTGTGTGGAAACTGTGGTGTAAAGCATGTGTAAAGCATGTCTCCCTCCTTTCCCAGACATAGGGATGGGGAGATACGGAGAACTGCTAGTAGGAATCTGGCAGCAAAGCCGTGTTTAGTATCCGAGCACAGCTGGGGTTCAGCTGTGTTCAATGGTACCAGAGCCGCCTTTCTGTGACTGTCCTGGAAGAACATCACCCATTTTAGTTTATGAGGGTCAAGCTACTCGGCCCAGAGGGGAGGCGAGTGTCCAGCTATGGTTAAGAGCTGATAGGGCTTACATCCTGATGGGGCTTACATCCTGCTAACGTATTGGAAGGTACCAGAACTCGCTTGAATCGCACGTCCACATGTGGTTGCGCAGCTCTAAGGTCTAATACCAAGTAACTGACTTGTACCTTGTTTGCTATTTACTTTTTGTAACCCCATACCTGTATTTGCATATCAGATTATGATATATCTCTATATTCCCTGTGTATGTAGTGTTTTGTCTAGTGTGTCCTTAAGGCAGTTAACCCCTTCCTGACGGACGGTCATAATAATATGGCTCTAAATTTTTTTTTCTCTTTGCCTTCTAAAAGCCTAGCTTTTTTATTTTTTCCCCTACATAGACATATGGGGGGCTTTTATTTTGCGGGGGCAAGTTGTGCTTTTCTAGGGGTGTTATTTTTATTACTATAGAGTATACTAGGGAACGGCAAAAAAATTCTAAGTGGGGCAAAATGTGAAAAAAACGTACTTGCACCATGTTTGTGGGAGGTTTGTTTTTACGGAGTTTATTCTTCGGTAAAAATGATGTGTTATCTGTATTCTACAGTTGTTTACACATCTGGCAATACCAAACATGTAGGGCTTCCGTTATGTTTTGGCACCGTAAAAAAATTCCAAACATTTTCTATTCTTTAAATTTTCGCTGTGGCGCCATTTTGTGCGACCAATAACTTTTTTGTACTAACACCTATGGACGTCAGTGAGGTGGCATTTTTTGCGGGCAGATGTGTACCAAAAAGTACTTTGCTAGTACTTTGAATTGGATGCGACTTTTTTGATTACTTTTATTCCATTTTTTATGCGACTTGAAATTACCAAAAAAACGCAATTTTGGCGTTTGGAATTTGTTTCTTCTACGGTGTTCAGCATACGTGATAAATTATATTATATTTTTATAGATCGGACTTTTTCGGACATGGTGATACCAAAATATTTTTATTATTTTATTGTTTTTATTTGTAAATTGGGGAAAGGGGGGGGATTGGAACTTTTAATACTTTATTTTTTTGTACTTTATTTAATTTTTTTACTTCAACATTTAGTCCCCCTATGGTGCTTGACCACTAGGGGGCGCGATTGTTAATACAGTCTAATGCATTGCATAGGCAATGCATTAGGGTGTACAAAGATGGCGGTTTCCCCACTTCCTGTCTGCGGCAAGAAGTGGGGCAAACAGGAACATGGCAGCGATCAGAGCCTTCACAAGGCTCTGCGCTGCCATGTTAGCCCATCGGAACTCACCGATCTTATCGCTGATGTCCCGATCGGGCTGAAAAACGGTGCGCGGCACCGTTTTTTAGTCCATCAGACGCCGCGGCCATCTTTGCCGCGGCGCCTGAACGGTTTTAAACCAGCGCAGGCGGGCGACGCCGCCCGCCTGCGCTGAAACCGCCGTGGTGTTAGCTGCATAGGCTGCTAACACCCAGCGGCTGTGAAGCGGGATCGCGCCGCGATCCCGTTTCAAAGCTGCTCACCGCCGCTATGACATACTCATACATCATAGGTCGGTGAGGGGTTAAATATTCAAACTTAATCTTGGGCTGCTCTTTTATCTCGCCCACGAATCAACATGTCCATACTCTTGGTCTTACATTATATGCTACTGGAGCTGGTTTCTGGCCAGATATAATCCCGTTAATGCACTGGCCTTATAGCTAAAGAGGAACTAGTGGCAGTCTACCGGGCTGGCGGAGTTCTGTTTTACTGGTGCTAGTGAAAAGGGGTCTCTCAGCAGGACAGGGTTCTGGGTGAGTGTTGTGCCCCACATGGGCCATCTTCTCACACTCCCTGTGCTCACTTGGACAGGGGGTATCTGTAAAATGAGAACCAGCTTACCTTATGTACCCCTAAGGGGTGCGGAACGTCACAAATAAGTCACATATTGGGTCAGAGGTTTCTGACATATTGACACAGTTTATAGGACTGCTAATAAAACAGGAAAATGCCTTCCTTTTTCATTACTTTATATCTTTAATGTAGAAAATCTTTCTCATACACATAGTATCAAACACCACGTCACATAAGACATAAGCAGCTTTAAAAAGCATAACCTGGGGTTCAACGATAACTCTCACTTTCGGCCGCTTTTATCCCAATCCCAGTGCTGAGTCAAGCGTAATCCAGATAGGGCAGTAACTCAGCTGACAGTTCAAACCATATTGTCCACTTCGCAACGATTCTGGGGATGGACACGCCCCCTTTCTCAAGCGCTTGTTAAGACTTCAAGTCGATTGATAAGAGCTTAGTTGTCGACTCAGGGAACTAAAGTCGGTTGTTAAGTCAGTTGTTAAGGTCTCAAGTCGATTGATAAGCAGTTGATAGCAATCGACTCCAGGGAATACCACATATCACAATCACATAATGACTGAATAATACCACCACTTCATGACCACATATCACCACCACTAAGTGGATAATACCTCCACATACCACCACCATATAGTGACTGCATAATACCACTACTTGTCACTACCACATTATAACTGAATAATACCGTCACACCAGATCACATTGTGCAGAAAAACGCATATGGGAAAAGCACAGACTCCACACTTAGCATTCAATATACAAAATCAATGCAAAAGACTGTCCTTAAAGTGTGTCAGTCCTCACTCACCATACAGAATTCCATCAGAATAAAGGCATGGACGTCAGCATCTTCCATAAAATGTCATCTTTAATTCATGTGAGCATCATACATAAAGTGCAACGTTTCAGCCCATCAAACACGGCCCTTCACAAGCAGCACAAACACAAGTATCCCCTTTACAGTATAAAAACTGTGAAAGGGATACTTGTGTTTGTGTGCTTGGGAAGGGCCGTACTTGATGGACTGAAACGTTGCACTTTACGTATGATGCTCACATGAATTAAAGATGACATTTTATGGAAGATGCTGATGTCCATGCCTGTATTCTGATGGAACCATGATCACATGTCATCACCACATAGTGACTATCGATAAGCCATCAAAGTCTTTTATACCATATGGTGGAAATTAAAACAGAAATTTCCTTTATTTTCCATTCCAATTCCCTACAAATAAATGGTGAGGTTTCTTAATAAATGGGAGCATGAAATAGGTAAGGTTCTTCTTTAGGGAGAGATGTCATGTAAGCATAACTCCTAACGGTCCTGCTTTCATCAGGACAGTCCTGATTTGGGAACACTGTTCCGTTGTCTTGGGACAGCTTGGAGGAGTCCCGATTTTCAACCCAGCCCCACGTACGTCTCCGGAATCCTGAGCATATGCCATGACAGCCGGCAAGTGTAACAGAGCAGTGGTGTCAGGGAAGCGTCAAAAGATGCTCCACTGACGTCACTGGCTGCAGGGGGCTGTAGTGCTAAGAGATTTATTGACCATCCGGAATCCATATTGACAGTATCACTTTAAGAATTATAGATGATAATAGCTAGTCTTTAAGCTGTAATTTTCCTAGCGCTTGGTAAATGTTTGTGAGAAACACTATATTGACACAGAGGGTTGTTATCAGGGCCTCGTTGTTGTGGGAGCGTTGTACTGAGTAGCCACATAGCTCTGTGCTGGTGTAAACAATTACTACCCAGCAATGTTTAGGGGGAAATCATGGGAACCCAGGTAAAGCATCAAGTCATGGATTTTTCTAGTGCCAGGTTAACCTCTTAAGAACTGGCCATTCGAAGGAGGGAGGCCTTATACTGGAAAAATACTGATCTGTCAGCTTGTGTAACACTTGGTTATGCAGGCATTTGTTTCAAGTAAGATATAAGCTGAGAAAGTTTGCTGTGAAGTTAGAAGTAGCTGTACCTGTGGGCTATAGAGGGACGCCTCACCGCCACAGTGTGGATCCCCCAGGTAGATCTCTCTATCTCGCTGGCCCCTTCTCCCAGCTGATGTTACAGATAGATATAGCTGATAAGATGCCTGGTGAAGCTTGGACCTGTATATGGGGGCACCCGTGCACGGTGTGGATCTCAGGATTATCTCTCTATCTTCGCTGGTCCATGTTACCAGCTGATGCCAATAGATGATGCTTATAAGATGCCTGATGAAGCTTTGACCCATATATAGATGTGATGTAAGTATTTGTAATCCATACTATGCGTGCTTTGCCTTTGTAACCAATATTATGCGTGCCTTGCCTTTATAATCTATATTATGCCAAAGTATATACAATATCACACTATCTTCTTGTAGTTTTATGTAATCATTGAGTTACTCATATAATAAAGTAAATAAAGCATTGGATGTTGCCTTCTTTAAAGCCGTATTGGACCCACACAAAGAGTTGGCAAAACAGGGACTCGTCCTGCCCCTTCAGCTAGACTATACAATCTATCTGCGGCAGCACTCACAGCATAGTAGAGGGAGGTAAGTGATCTCCGTCACCCCCTCCCTCCCTGTTCCTCCTCCCCCAGCTGACCTCTGCTGTGGGGGATAACACCCAGCTCTCCCGGGTGCTGAATAACCTATGTGTCTGCCTCAGCAGGCACCCAGTGTTTCATAGCTGTGACTGATCATCTTGGGGTGCAGGGGACAGAATACAAGCCACAGCCGCAAAACACTCTCCAGAGTGTTGGTCCTCTGTCCCCCTCCCCAGGAGATTGTGCCTGTAAGCTGTCGATTTACCTCCTCTCTCACCCCTCTGGCCTAGTGCCAACACAAAATACAACCTTCACCTTACACTATAACTCCCTTACCACTGCCACTATATCACCCCATGAACCCCCCTTCTCCACCTATCACCCCATATGTAGTTTGTACAGAGCATTGAACATTGAGGAAGGTGCTGCAAAAGTGAGGAATATAAGATGTTTGTGTGGTTAATTCTGCAGGGACATGGCGTGACCAGGAGAAGTCATCATGGTGATCTGGAGCGGATGGAGAAAGGGAAAGAGAATGGCTCCCATCAGAGAAGACTTCACCTGTGAGTCATTAAATGTAACTGCACCATATTCACTTATATGTCTGCAGAGAATGTGCACACTGGTAATTACCCCCATATGGTCATTGTATGGCAGGAATATTGGTAAACGTGTAATAGTTTATATTCAGGAATAGTATCGTTGTCTTATTCAGTCACTATGTGATGGTGATATGTGGTGGTATTATTCATTCACTATGTGGTGGATGATATGTGATGGTATTAATCAGTCACTATATTGGAGTGATATGTAGTCATGGTATGGTGGTGTGATTCAGTCACTATGTGATGGTGATATGTGGTGGTATTATTCATTCACTATGTGGTGGATGATATGTGATCATGGTGTGGTGGTATTATTCAATCACTATGTAGTGGTGATATGTGATCAGGGTGATTGAAATGGGATAAATATAATATTTATTACATCCAGTTGCTCAATACACGGTAAGTAAAATTATGGCAAACAATGGGAATTAATCCTTCTTTACAACACATATCACCCCATAAATACGTATACTAATGGAGCCTGTACAATACCCGTCATAATGAAATTACTGCACTGAACATAGCAATAGTACCAGTGAAGGTGGAGCTGCCTGTATCATACAAGTCTTATTCCTGTGCTCCATTCCGTATATGTAGGAGTTAATAACGCTCAAAATAAGCTGTATATGTATATACTATATGTATATTAATGTATACAGTATCCCTCATAGATTATAACACTTTCAACTTCAAGACCCCAAACAATAAATAACAAAAAACTTCAAGCCACCGTGAAATATTTTATTAATTATTATTAAATCCAATAAAAAACTTTAAAAAAAAAGAAAAAGGAGAATCCCGATTCTTTCAGGCAGCAGGTGTTTCTTTTCTTCCATTTGATATAAAATATCTAAAAATCATAAAAGAAAAAAAGGATATTAAACAATTGTAAGCACTAATACTCTCCATAAAACATCCATTGATGAGATATTGTATACTGATGTGACAAAGCTACAGAAGATAGCAACAAAGTCAAATTCGAGTCACAATAAATACCAGATTCATGCCTTTGGATACTCACTGCTTACTCCAAGGTGTCGGTTGTGCAGGCGAATATCCTGAGGAATCTAAGGAAACAAAAAACACAAGTAAGAGGATCTCATATGAGAAGACAAGGCGGGTGGTGTAAGTGGAACTGCGGAGTAGACAGGTTGGAGGATGGACGGGGGCTGAACAGAGCTCTCGTTCCTTGAAAACCCCTTTCCCTTAGATAGGTCCATGGCCAGTAGCCGATCAATCTCCAAGGAGAGTAAAGCACTAAGGGCGACATGTCCCATTAGGGCAGCGCCATTTTTTGGTGTATTTTTTCCAAAAAACTGATGACGCCTTATTCTCTATATAAATGAATTGTAGTGCACCAACACTAGGCGCATTATACGCCAGGCACGATACATTTGAATGCGCCTAAAGTAGGCACACCAGATATACTATCAATGATATGCTATGTGCCTTAATTAGGCAGTTCAATTAATACTATGCAAGGTATACCACACGCCAGATATTTGACAGGTTCTATGATTCAAGCGCAATATACACTCATTTAATGCACCTTAAAACTATGGGCAGCGCCTCTTTTCTGACATGTTGCACAAAATGTCTTCTATTAAAATTAATGAGTGTCCATTTAATACAGACATACAAAAATCCTACAGAATGAGAGCTACTGCCTGCAGAGGATTCCTGATGTACCCAACATAAATAAGGGAGTACAATCTGAAAGAAACCCCACCCATCACACACAGATATTGGCCCCCATATACCCTAACAAGTAATATGGAACGATGACACCCAGTATAGGAGGCTGTAGTATATCACAAACCCTATACTTACCTTGATGGGCGGCCCTTCTTGTCTTTGTTGTTGCTGTTCTATAAAATACAATGTGAAGAGATATAAATATTATATTCCAGCAATTATATAACAAATCATAGTAACAGGGACACAGACAATAATGATGGTTATGTCTGCTCGTCACTTACATCTTTATTTCATGACTCCTTCTCGCAAACATCGCTCTCTATCATCTCTTCGTTTGTCTACAGAGAACCCAAAAACACAAAATCAGTTTTGTACAGTTCACAGGATCAGTCTAGTAGACGTTATACGCTGAGGTTGGTGTGTAATAAGTGAATCTCAAAGTAGAAAAAGTAGTAATATATCACTGCAAATAATAATCCCTGTTAAAACTTAACTTTTACTTATCTTTTTTTAAAAAATATTAATATCTAAACCCCTATACATTACCACTACATACCTAGATGATACAGCATACTGTGCACTATCTGCCAGTGGAGTAATCGCCCTGATAAAGAGCGGCTCCGCTTTAATGACAGACAATGTCACTACATGCGTGTATAAACACCTTTAAATCCCAGCTATCCCGACGCGTTTCCCCCATACAATTCTAGGGTTCATCAGGGGATTCAAAATTTCTCTCACTGTGGAAAAAGAATACGCTATATACAACGCATATATCACAACACATGTACTTCAAAATTAGATGAATAAACTGATACTTAGCTCAAGTGCTGCCAGGTATAATGACGATAAATTCCCGCAGCACCTCTAGTATGCTGGCACCCAGATAAAGGGATACTAGAGCACTATTGTCTCTGCCATCCCTTTTTATGTCCTTAATGGCCCCAAAGATGTATGGTAACAATTACCCAATGTTTACACGTAAACAATAATACTGCATGCTCGCGTCCAGGTCCCCTTGAGCACATGTGCCTTTTTTCTTGCTCATGTTTGTACGGCGTACCGGATATTCAATGCGCATGTCCGGAAGTAGAATACACCGTCACTTCCGGTTAACATCGCCGGAAGTGACACCGCGCATATGCTGAATGCCAAGCCCGAACCACGCGGCGCCTGGCGTCCACAACAAAGCACTGCGCATGTCCGAAAGCAGTTCATGGGATTGTCGCCATATCTATAAATGAAGATGCGCTATGCATCCTAACCATATATATCAGACTAAATGTCACAGTGTCCACCCTCAGCCGATTACTTACTACCAACACCACATCATCTCCCCTAATTATAATAATATAAAAGACTAATGTGGCGGGGCATATATCATTTACTTTCACTGGGCAAATGTTATATAGCAAACACGTGCAAATTAACATGGGCTTAAGAAAGGGGGCCAAAAAAGAACGTTCGGGGTACAAAATTCATTGTCCTCAGCTGACTTAGATTATCAAGCTGTAAGTAATACAATGAATATAAATGAAAATTGAAAATATGACACTGATACATATTCATTGGTCAGACTTAAGAAGAATTCCATAGTGGTCCTCTATGGAGAGTGAAACAGGGCAAAGCATGCTGACAGGTCCCAAAGTATAGCCAATTCTATAAAACAACCAAATTGAAAAGTCACATATAGGCAATTATGTTGGACAGAGTCCATACGGTAAATCCATTGGGCCTCCTTACACAGGATTCGTCTATCCCATTCTCCTCCTCTGGGGGACGGTCTCACAACTTCCAAAATCAAAAAGCGCAGAGATTCCCATTCACCATTATGATATTCCCACACATGTCGAGCCACTGACGTATCTCTTCTATTTCGTATATCCCCCAGATGTTCACCCACTCTTCTCTTGAATATTCTCCTTGTTTTTCCAATATAATTGAGTGGGCAGGGGCATGTACACATGTAAACTACTCCTTCCGTGTTACAATTGGCAAAATCACGTATAAAAAATTGCTTTCCATTTGAGGCACTTGTAAAAGATTTAGTTTGTTGTATGTATGGACAGGCTACACATCTTTGCCCACATTTGAACATACCTATCGGTCTCCTTTCCAACCAAGTACCTTGAGGGGGTATTGGTGTATAATGACTATGGATCAGTCTATCTTTTATGGATCTACCCCTCCGATAAGTTATCGAGGGGGTTGAGGGAAGATATCCCTCTAGATCCTGATCCAACATCAAAATACCCCAGTATTTTTTGAGGATATTGGTGACTTCTAGATTTCTGTCATCAAAGGTTGCAACTATACGTGCTCTATTGGTCTCTTTATCTGCCTGGGGGTTACCCTGTAATAGAGTTGTCCTGTTTTGTTTTTGTGCATGCCTGAAGGCTGAATCCAGGACCTTTGTTGGATATCCTCGATTAAGAAATCTCTCTCTCAACATACCTGACTGTCTCCTAAAATCCTCATCTCTGGAGCAGTTTCTCTTAACTCTCAGAAATTGACCTTTTGGTATTCCTCTCTTACAGGGTAATGGATGGTAACTTTTCCAGTGTAGCAAGCTGTTAGTTGCTGTGGGTTTCCTATACATATCTGTATGAATATTACCTTTCAGATCTTTAATGATAAGAACATCCAGGAAAGGTAAACATCTCTCCTGCATCTCATATGTGAAATGCATACCGATGTCATTTTTGTTGAGCTGTCCAACAAACTCCTCAAAGTGACATCTTGTGCCCTCCCAGAGAATGATGATGTCATCGATGTACCTCCCCCAGAATAATATCTGGGGGGGCCATTGATCATCTCCCGGTTGGGATACCAAGGTAGCCTCCCACCAGCCCAGGAACAGATTTGCATATGTGGGAGCACAAGAGCTCCCCATTGCGGTGCCCCTGAGCTGGTGGAAGGTCTTGTTACAGAAAACAAAGTAATTATGCCGTAGCACAAAGTCCAGAAGTCTAATGACGAAAGTATTATGAGCCTGATATTCTATGCTTCTTGTGGACAAAAAATATTCGACAGCCTGGATTCCTCTTTCATGTGGGATATTGCTATACAGGCTTTCAACATCTATAGAACCTAATAGTACCTCTTTATCAACAGCAATCCCATCCAGTCTACGCAAAAGGTCAGAGGTGTCTCTTATATAAGATGGCAAAGTAACTACAAAATCCTGTAAGATGTTATCTATATAAATCCCTACATTTTGCGTAATCGATCCCACACCTGAAACTATGGGTCTGCCTTTAAGCGGGGTACAACCCTTATGGATCTTAGGGATCGAATAGAAAGTTGGTATTTGGGGATTAGAAGGCATCATAAATTTAAATTCTGTGTGTGATATAAGGCCCATCTCTAAACCCCCACAAGTATCCTCATCTAATTCCATAGTGAAGGTCGTTGTTGGGTCCATAGAAAGAATACCATAATACCTTTTGTCCTTAAGAAGATCGTTACACATCTGTTTGTACATGTCATGATTTAATATAACTATATTTCCCCCCTTATCGGAGGGTTTTATAATTATAGACTTGTCTCGTTCCAGTGCTGACAACGCTTCTAATTCCTCTCTACTGAGATTGTTGTGAAATGGTAATCTCTGTTCGCCAAGATTACGTAATTCTTTTGAGACTATTTGCAAAAATAAATCAATTTCACGTGTATCCAGCTGACTCGGGGGCATTCTCCTAATCTTAAGCCTGTCCATACATACAACAAACTAAATCTTTTACAAGTGCCTCAAATGGAAAGCAATTTTTTATACGTGATTTTGCCAATTGTAACACGGAAGGAGTAGTTTACATGTGTACATGCCCCTGCCCACTCAATTATATTGGAAAAACAAGGAGAATATTCAAGAGAAGAGTGGGTGAACATCTGGGGGATATACGAAATAGAAGAGATACGTCAGTGGCTCGACATGTGTGGGAATATCATAATGGTGAATGGGAATCTCTGCGCTTTTTGATTTTGGAAGTTGTGAGACCGTCCCCCAGAGGAGGAGAATGGGATAGACGAATCCTGTGTAAGGAGGCCCAATGGATTTACCGTATGGACTCTGTCCAACCAAAGGGCCTAAATGAGACTTTGCAATTTGGTTGTTTTATAGAATAGGCTCTACTTTGGGACCTGTCAGCATTGCTTTGCCCTGTTTGCACTCTCCATAGAGGACCACTATGGATTCTTTTTAAGTCTGACCAATGAATATGTATCAGTGTCATATTTTCAATTTTTCATTATATTCATTGATTACTTACAGCTTGATAATCCAAGTCAGCTGAGGACAATGAATTTTGTACCCCGAATGTTCTTTTTCTGGCCCCCTTTTTTAAGCCCATGTTAATTTGCACGTGTTTGCTATATAATATTTGCCCAGGGAAAGTCAATTATATATGCCCCGCCACATTAGTCTTTTATTATTATATATTATGGTAGATGATGTGGTGTTGGTAGTAAGTACATCGGCTGAGGGTGGACACTGTGACAGTTAGTCGATGTATATGGTTAGGAGCATAGCGCATCTTCATTTATAGATATGGCGACAATCCCATGAACTGCCTTTCGGACATGCGCAGTGCTTTGTTGTGGACGCCAGGCGCCGCGTGGTTCGGGCCGGCATTCAGCATATGCGCGGTGTCACTTCCGGCGATGTTAACCGGAAGTGACGGGTATTCTACTTCCGGACATGCGCAGTTGAATATCCGGAACGCCGTACAAACCATGAGCAAGAAAATAGGCACATGTGCTCAAGGGAACCTGGAAGCGAGCATGCAGTATTATTGTTTACGTGTAAACATTGGGTAATTGTTTACCATACATCTTTGGGGCCATTAAGGACATAAAAAGGGAGGCAGAGACAATAGTGCTCTGTATCCCTCTTATCTTGGGTGCCAGCGTACTAGAGGTGCTGCGGGAATTTATCGTCATTATACCTGGCAGCACTTGAGCTAAGTATCAGTTTATTCATCTAATTTTGAAGTACATGTGTTGTGATATATGCGTTGTATATAGCGTATTCTTTTTCCACAGTGAGAGAAATTTTGAATCCCCTGATGAACCCTAGAATTGTATGGGGGAAACGCGTCGGGATAGCTGGGATTTAAAGGTGTTTAACACGCATGTAGTGACATTGTCTGTCATTAAAGCGGAGCGCTCTTTATCAGGGCGATTACTCCACTGGCAGATAGTGCACAGTATGCTGTATCATCTAGGTATGTAGTGGTAATGTATAGGGGTTTAGATATTAATATTTTTTAAAAAAAGATAAGTAAAAGTTAAGTTTTAACAGGGATTATTATTTGCAGTGATATATTGGTATAAATCCTCTGTTCATATAGAATTTGTAGTATTTCTAGAAAAAGTAGTAAGTCTGAGTTCTAGAAAGGTAAATCCAGCTCCTTTCTACCAATTTAGTAAATTGTTTCCACACTTGGCCGGGCCAACTTTATCTCTTGCCCAAAAGGCCTATAATAGAAACAGAAGCATTGATCCTGAGACCAATGGGAACCAGCAGAAAATCCTGTCTATACAATGCATCTCTTACAGACATTTCTCCTATATCGGCCTCAATGGAGGAATAATCAATGCCTCCTCAAATGAGTTATATAATCCCTGTAATGATAAGGGCCTGACCAGCACCCCTAGTGGCATGTGTTTGGTAGCTGGGTGTGTGTACCAATATAATTAGAGCTCCAGTTCGAATAAAATAATCAATCAGGTGTACATAAATATGTATTATTTTTGTATATAATCAGCTCATTATATCTGGACATTTCACTTACTTTTTCTTGTTCTCTTCCTCCATTTTTTCATGTTCTTTCTTTTCCTCCTCTTTCTCTCCTTCTATTTGTTTTTCATCTTTTTCTCCTTCTCTGTCTTCTTGTCTGTTGGACAAAAGACATAAAACTCCTCATATACCAATAAATTCATATTTTTTAATCAATTAGGACTGAATAGGAAGAGTTATGGGTCCAGATGGCAGGAATTAGGTGGAATAGTAGTTCTGTAGCAGCAGAGGTGGGGGGTCTCTGGTCACCAAGGGTTGATGGTCACTAGGCTCCAGCAACATAAACCCAGCCGTGCTTTTGTTATATACTTACATGGTCTCCATCTTCCAGGACAGTGCGCCTCTTAGTGTTCCTCTCCTACAATATAAACACAGTTCTAGTTACCTGGAAGCCCTGGACACAAGATGCCCCATATACCGCCCCATGCCCCTCTATAAAGTACAATGTGCTACATGATGAGCCCCTTCTTATAGTAGTTCTATCTGTAGATACCAATAATAATAGTACATCTAATGTCTACATAATCAGTCATAATTCATCTGTTCTCCTCCCACATAAAACAAGGTCTCCTGCAGCCACGTTTAGGTTGCTGAAATGTGGAGAGGCAAAAATGAAAACAATAAATGCCAAAACCAGTCAATTATCAGGTAGTTAATATAAAGATCACGCTTAGGGACTGCTCCCCTATAATCCTTTACTAAAAAAATCTTATCTCATCGCTCTACAGAAATATGGGAGATATTCTATAATTACCGTTTTCGTGGCCTGGGCCAGTCTACTTTCCATGACACTTTTTGTATAAAGTCCTGTTAGATATATTTAAGTAGCCGCCTAAGCTTCAAGTCCTTGCGGGTTTTCCATCCCCGCCATTAAGACATCCATAGCAATATGACCAAAGCTGATTTATAAACTTTAATAGTGTTAAAAGTATAACATGCAAAAAGTTGCTAAGAAGCATAGACAAATAGGCGGAATACTTATCAGGAAGTCCTTAGTGTAGCACGACTTTCAAGACCGCATGAAGCTAGGAGAGGAGTAGCTGGACGCTCCGGCCGTCCGCACATCCGTGCGACGTTTCGAAGATAGAACTTCTTTATCAAGCAACTTGTTATTATACACTTATACACTCCTTTACATTTTTTAAAATAAATACACGTTTTATTATACTCGAATTTGCTGCATTCTTTGTGGACATTCATGCCACGAGTGCCAGGTCCACTTTTTCTTCCTTGTGTTCCTCCTTTTCCTCCTTCAGATGTTTATACTCCACTTTTTCCTCCTGCTGTTCCTCCTCTAGATGTTTACACTGTACTTCCTCCACCCTCTCTTCCTCCTCCTCCAGTTATTTACACGCTACTTCCTCCACCTCCTTTTCCTCTTCCAGATGTGAATGCTCAACTCCTTCCACCTCCTCTTCCTCCTCCTCCAGATGTTTATGCTCCACTCCTTCCACCTCCTCTTCCTCCTCCCCCTCCAGATGTTTATGTTCAACTTCCTCCTCTTCCTCCTTCCAGATGTTTACATTCAACTTCCTCCACCTCCTCTTCCTCTTCTTCCAGGTGTTTACATTCAACTTCCTCCACCTCCTCTTCCTCCTTCTCCAGGTGTTTACATTCAACTTCCTCCACTTCCTCTTCCTCCACCTCCTCCAGATGTTTACGTTCAACTCCTTCCTCCTCCTCCAGATGTTTCCGCTCCACCTCCTCCTCCTCTTCCTCCTCCTCCTCCAGATGTTTCCGCTCCACCTCCTCCTCCTCCTCTTCCTCCTCCTCTAGATGTTTATTGCCAACTATCGCCTTCTTTTTCCTTAAAAAGGGAAAGTTTAACAATTAACAAAAGAGTACTGAACTAATCTATTGTACCAAACTAATCTTCACCTTGTACCTACATCTCATTCCACCCATAACCAAATCCCTCTGTATCCCATTTTCACTTGCACCTTTATGATGCCCAGTCAGACACAAAGGGGCACATTTATTATGGTAATTTCAGCAGAATCGTGCTGCAATATGTGGCTAAATACTGGCGTACATGCATTATACCGCATTTATTATTTGTTTAGACAGTGTCTACAATCTTCTGCGCCTCATTTGAAAAAATGGGTACGGCCTCGGTAAAACGGGACCTGGCTATGCTGAAGGTGGGGTGGTTTAACGTGTAACATCATGCAACATAAAATGCGGCAACAGTGGCATAAAGCAAGTCAACTAATAGAAGATTTAAACTTAGACAGTCTAGACATGTGCCATATTTATCAGCACTATGATAACACTATGATAAATGTGGCACTTTTTAAAACTATCTAGTCTAAGCTTACACAGTCATAGTATTAGACAGGATTGATAAATTTGTCCCAAAATGCAGAGCTCTATTATTGGGGATCTTATTCAACCTTTTCCACCCACTGCGGACCTCTATAGTGCCATAAATGGTTTATGTCACTATAGAGATCCAAGTGGTTGGAAAATAAGTAAATAATGTTATATAACACACATAGAATACAAAGAAGAACTCTGCCCAAAGGGAAATATCAATCAATATATGCAAAACATGAGGGTTTAGGAAAATGGGGATCACTTGTTGAAAAGGCTGTTTCTGTAACCCCTATAGAATTCACAGAGGAAGTCATGAACCCTTTCCTTTCTTAGTTTCATTTTTTTTCCTACCCACCTTCCAAGAGCCATAACTGTTTTACTTTTTTGTCACAATAGGCATAATAGGGCTCGTCTTTAAGTTGTATTTTTATGGTATAACATAATGCACCATATAATGCATTACTATGTCCCCTGATGAAGTCGTTGTAGGGGCCGAAACATATTTATGTGTTGACCAGGTCATTAACTTTCTTAAGGTTTAACAGTGTTCAGAATTTTTAGTTAACCCCTTAAGGACCCTGCGTTTTTTGTTGTTGACACATTCGGTTTTCCCTCCTCGCCTTCCCAGAGCCATAACTTTTTTATTTTCCCACCTACATAGACATAGGAGAGCTTTTATTTTACTTTCTAATGGTGTTATTCACTGTACTATAGAATATACTGGGAAACCGCAAAAAAAATTCCAAGTGGGACAAATTGTGAAAAAAAAACGTACTTTCGCAATGTTTGCGGGTGTTTTGCTTTTAGGCGTTCAATCTTTGGTAAATATAATGTGTTATCTGTATTCTACATGTTGATACGCATCCGGCAATACCAAACATGTAGGGTTTCCGTTATCTTTTGGTACCGTAAAAAATTCCAAACACTTTCTACCTTTGAAATTTGCGGCGCGGTGCCATTTTGTGTGATCCTTAACTTTTTTGTACTAACACCTACAGACGTCAGTGAGGGTGCACTTTTTGCGGGCTGAAGTGTACTTTTTATTGCTAACAATTTGGAATGCATGCGACTTTTTTGATCACTTTTATTCCAATTTTTAAGTGACGTGAAATGACCCAAAAACGCAATTTTGGCGTTTGGAATTTTTTTTCTTCTACGGTGTTCAGCGTACGGGATAAATTATGTTATATTTTAATATATATCAGCAAAAATAGTCAGGAGAAATCCAATTATACTAATAAAATAATTTTATTTATTAATTAATCCAAATTTTTAAAAATCACCATACAAAAAAATTACTAATAAAAAATACGATAATGGGGATTAACACAGGCCAAATGGGTTTAGAATCAATAATGCATACATATAAAAGCTACCAAAATCCAAAGCATACCAACAGGATGTAATTCAAAGTCTATTAGTATATATATATTAGTATATATAAGAGATGAAAAATGCTAAAGTGCAAATGTGTCAATCAAAGGATAAATAAATATAAATCAATCCTTATATATAAATAGTAATAAAGTGATAATAATTATATCTCCAATATACTAATAGTACATATGTATACAATGGATCCTAAGTCCCAAATAAGATACAGTATCAGACAGATAATCCATATATTTACAAAAAGATCATAGGTATATGGTAAACATGATAGAATAATCAAAATTTGATATCAGTTATTACCCCAATGGTTTGTGTCAAAGAGGAGTCTTCCTACGCGCGTTTCGCGTGACCAGCTTCTTCAGGGGATTATTCTATCATGTTTACCATATACCTATGATCTTTTTGTAAATATATGGATTATCTGTCTGATACTGTATCTTATTTGGGACTTAGGATCCATTGTATACATATGTACTATTAGTATATTGGAGATATAATTATTATCACTTTATTACTATTTATGTATAAGGATTGATTTATATTTATCTTTTGATTGACACATTTGCACTTTAGCATTTTTCATCTCTTATATATACTAATATATATACTAATAGACTTTGAATTACATCCTGTTGGTATGCTTTGGATCTTGGTAGCTTTTATATGTATGCATTATTGATTCTAAACCCCTTTGGCCTGTGTTAATCCCCATTATCGTATTTTTTATTAGTAATTTTTGTATGGTGATTTTAAAAAATTTGGATTAATTAATAAATACAATTATTTTATTAGTATAATTGGATTTCTCCTGACTATTTTTGCTGATTTATTTGTATGAAGTTGGTCGGGGTTAGTTACTATTTGGTTTTCTTTTTTTTTTTTTTATATATTTTAATAGATCGGACTTTTTCGGACGCGGCGATACCAAATGTGTAACTTTTTTATTATTTTATTGTTTTTATTTGTAAAATGGGGAAAGGGGGTGATTTGAACTTTTAATATTTTTTTTGTACTTTAAAACTTTTTTTTTTTACTTTAACATTGAGTCCCCCTATGGTGCTTGACCACTAAGGGGCGTGATCGTTAATACAGTCTAATGCATTGCATAGACAATGCATTAGACTGTACCAAGATGGCGGTTTCCCCACTTCCTTTCTAGGGCCGGAAGTGGGGCAATCGAGGAGATGGCAGCAGTGGGAGCATTCACAAGGCTCCCCGCTGCCATGTCCAGGCATCAGGACACAGCGATCTCATCGCTGATGTCCCGATCACCGTGAAGAACGGTGCGCTGCACCGTTCATTCATTTAGACGCCACGGCCATCTTTGCCGCGGCATCTAAAGGGTTAAAGAGCGCAGGCGGGCGATGCTGCAACTGCCAGGTGTTAGCTGCGATTAGCCGCTAAAACCCGGCGGTTGTCTGGGGGGATCGCTCTGCGATCCCCCTGCATAGCCCCTTAGGGACTCTGGGGCGTACTCATACGTCCAGGGTCCTTAAGGGGTTAAAGGTTCCAGTCAGGGAGGTCAGTGTTGGGACGGGTTAGTCTAAAGGATTTTGTAAGCCTTAGTGTTGTAGGCTGTTATAGAGTCAGCTGTCCCCTGTATTTTCTTGCATCACTGCATGTATATGGAACAAGGATACCAATATTATTGATACATGTGTTGTGTATGGTTTTGCGGCTTTGTAGGTGCTTAAAGCTGCCATGGAGCCTTTGGACTAAAGGTAGCTCCATTTATTTTAAACGTGTATTTATTCAATAAAAGTTAAGTCATTTCCATTCTCCATTATTGTTGTATTAGTCATGGCGTGGAGGTATTATTCAGTCACAGTGTGGTAGTGATATGTGGTCATGGTGTGGTGGTATTATTCAGTCACTATGTGATATGTGGTCATGGTGTTGTGGCCTTATTCAGTCACTTTGTGGTGGTGATATTTTGGTCATGGTTTGAGTATTATTAGTCACTTTTTGGGGTTTGGTTTTGGGTATATTGGACATGGTGGTGGGGCGGTGTTTTAATCAGCACTATGTGGTAATGTTTCGGGGTAAAAATGAAAATTTGTCACTTTTTGGGGGGGGAAAAGGGGGTCAAAATTTGGGGTTTTTAAACCATTGATGTTTGTAAGTGGTATAAATATTAGTCTTGGTTTTCTCAGTAAATTTTGCTCTTTTAAAAGGGGAAAATAATGTGGTCACTGTATACCTTTTATATGTGTTCCCCCTAGAACATTGTCTTACAGCTATTTGTATGGGTTTATGTACAACAGTAATTTTTTTAAATATAAATCCATTTTTAAAGACCTCATAACGCCGTGTTGGTTGTCCTGTCTGCGGGAGGAGGGGGGGCATGATTCTTTTTAGAACAGAGCATTTTTTCAGAGCACTATGTAAAAATAAAAGGGGGGAGCTCTGATGGTTTTGCTTTGGGCTCAGTTGCTAAACAACAAAAAAGTCAAAAAACCCTAGACGGGTTTCATACATGGGGCCCCTTTTGTATCTGTGTGATTAGTAATACTGAGTGTGGGCTGCCTGTTTTTGATGCACATTTGGTTTTAAAAAAAAACCAATTGAAATGGAAACAAAAATCCCTGTGCAGAAAGAGGACAACCGCTGCAAAAATTTTTTTTGGTAACTTTTTTTTTTTTTCATCCCGCTTTAAAGAGTCCCAAAACTTTTTTTTTTCCTTGACATTGCTGGGGCCAGGACTTCCCTTTTTTTTAGGACTTTTTATGTGGGTTTCCCCACTACATTTTTTTGACTTTGTGGGGTCCAATAGGGGAAAAAAAAATTATTGCACCATTGTTTTAAAAGTGGTTTTAAAAGGGCTTGTATCTTATTATCAGGTCAGAAAGGATCCATCTTTTTCCAACAATTGTTTTTTTTGTTTTTATTAATTTTAAAAATAAACTTAAAAATTTCGTCGTCGCCATTTTATGTAAACCAATAACTTTTTTTTTTATTTTTCTGGGGAAAGGACCTATTTTTAGGATTGTTTTTGCTGGGCCCAAATTATTTGCATTGTAGCATTTTTTTCCTTTTGGTTAAATAAGGGGGCATTTATTTTCTGACCCTTTACAATACACAATACAAAAAAAAAGATTTAAAAATTTTTTTTATTATTTTTTTTAATAAAAATGGAAAAAGCGCGTTTTGAACTGAAAAATTTTTTTTTTTTACATTTTTTTAAGAAAAACAGGTTTTTTGGGCAGGAGCAAGTAACCACACTAAAATCGGCAAGTTTTTTGCTATGTTCAAACGCTTTTTGGCACATATTTTTTGCGTGTATTTTTTGCGATAATTGCCAAAAAAACACTTTTAAAAACCCCTTATCTATACAAACCATTGATGCAGTGTAAAAAAAGTATAAATTTATGCTGCATTTTTGCGGCACGTAAGCGCCAATAAGTACTAAACTATAAAAGGAAGTAATCTGCCACGGGGAATTGTACATTGAAATTACACGCTTGTAAGTGCTTAATTTCAACAGAGCAAATGTCACGGTTCACGGGCCCGGCCCTGCCTTGGACCGTAAACGGCCGTGCCCCCTTTTGTACCTGCTTCGGGGGTCCTGTGCGTGCACTGGCCTCCTAGGGCGGTATGGAGCCTTTCCTGCACTTTATAGGTATCGTCTTGTTCACCTTCCCTTGACTGTTCCCCCCTGCTATAAGAGGGAAAATTCCTGCGTGCTCTGGGTCAGTCCCCTGTGTTTTTTGTTGTGCTCATGCTGTGAGGGTTCCCTCTGAGCTCCCGCCAGCTCTTAGGGCTGCTGTTTGGGACTTAACCCCTGTGATGCTGTTCCAGTTCCTGCTATCCACCAGAGCTCCTGACCACCTTGTCTGTCGTGTCTGCTGTCTCTGCACCTGTTCTGTAACCTGCTGTATCCTGTCGTGTCACCTGTCCAGTACCTGCTATATGCTGAGGTTGCACCTGTTCTGTATCCTGCTGGATTCCTGCTATGTGTAGGTTTATTCCTGCTGAAACCTGCTCTGCATTCGTTATCCTGCTGTACCTGTTTACCACCGCTTCTGTGCCTGTGTTCCTGTCCTGCACCTCGGCTGTCACCGCATGTAGCCACGTCAGGAGTAGCGACCTGGGGGTCCCGCAGCCAAGTCCATCCCGCTTTGCGGCGGGCTCCGGTGAAGACCAGGGGCTCCTTAGACTCCGCTCCCTGGCGTGGTCTCCAGCTACCACCTCGCCTGCGGTGATCACAGTGGATCCACACCCGGATATCAGCGATCGGCGCCTCGGCGTAGGTTTTTCTTCGCTGGTTTGTTACAGCAAACATGTGCATTTACACGCGTAGGAGTGCATGCTGTAAATACGTTGTGTGAACTTTCCCTAAGTTGGGAGGCATTTCAAGCTCCGTGCCTACGGCAGCCTGAGCTGTAAGTGCGGCCCTGCTTGTGTTATTACGCTCCATTTATTTCTATGCCGGTTCCAAATACTGTAAATCCAAAGAATATAATTTATCAGGATAAAAACTTGATATTGTCACGCTTCTTTGTAATAAATAGGTGTTTTATCCCTAGGCATATTGAAGGTAAGAGTACTGTGTTTGGCACTGCTCTCAATTATACCTCCTTGCGCCTACTTGGTGTGTCACAGGATGACCCATATATGATCCGAGCCCGCAACAATCTTCATAGTAAAGGTAAGTTGTGTACATGAGTTCATATCGTTATTACAGCGTCTCACAGCTGCCAATCATGAAGTATGAATGTCAATTTATATCCATTTTTTGAGACTTACTTTGAGGGACAAAGCATTTTGGGTATATGCCCTGCACGTAGGAGGCCAACAATAGGCTAAATAGGCAAAATTTTAGCTTAGTGTCTGTAGGAGACAGAAACTACCTACTCTGCAGGTTTGCTGCGTTTTTTATTTTGGTTTCATTTTTGCCTTTTCTCTTCGAGGTGGTGTTGGAGTGTTTCCTCTCACCAGTTAGGAGGGTATCACGGTTGCACACCACTGTAGTTGTATCCCCCATGAGGAAGTCAGGAAACCAGACACTCTGTCTGCTCTTTCTTCTCTCCAGTCACCCACCTTTATGTCTTTATGCTTCTGCAGATAGATTCCAGTAACACCACTGATGTGCGAGTCTAATAAAGGTGACCCTGGAAAATGTCAGATACAGTTGAAACCAGAAGTTTTTCATACACTGTATAAAAAGACACATATGCATATTTTTTTACCTAATCAGAATAAACCTTACCCATTTTAGGTCAATTAGGAACCAAAATTATTTGTTTGCCAAACGCCAGAATAATGAGAGAGAGAGAGAATTTTTTAGGCATTTTTATTACTTTCTGCAAAGTCAAAAGTTTACATACATTTCATAAGTATTTGGTAGCATTGCCCTAAAACTGTATGACTTGGGTAAAACGTTTTGACGTTCCACAAGCTTCTCACAATAGTTGGTCGGAATTTTGGCCCATTCCTCCTGACAGAACTGGTGGAACTAAGCTATGTTTGTAGGTCGTCTTGCTCGCACCTGCCTTTTCAGCTATGCCCATACATTTTCAATAGGATTGAGATCAGGGCTTTGTGATGGCCACTCCAAAACATTGACTTGGTTCTCCTTAAGCCACTTTGTAACCAGTTTGGCAGTATGCTTCAGGTCATTGTCCATTTGGAAGACCCATTGCCGCCCAAGCTTTAACCTTCTGGCTGATGTCTTGAGATGTTGCTTCAGAATTGCCACATAATCCTTTTTCCTCACGATGCAATCTATTTAGGGTAAAAAAAACCCACTAAAATGGAGTTTATATAGAGTTTGTTTAGATGATAAGACCTAAAATATAACTTTTACTTCACAGTTTAAAAATGACTTGTTGCTTAATAAACTCCAGTCAGATATATGCTTTTCAATATTGTAACTATCACATATATCCTACAAACATATTGGGTGCCACCGGATACAGAACGAGAATGAGAATGAACTCACCCTGATATGTCCCTGGCAAGGTTTGCACCCAAAAAGCAGAGCACTCGCCCCAAAAAGGCCGACCCCGCAGATGCGATGACTCTCCCTACAGACCCCTCTCTTACCCTTATACAATCGTCATATACCGTCCCAACATGTTTCGACCCACCACGGTCTCTTCAGGGGACCAAAAGGGTGACATATAAAGATCTGAAAATCAAAAAATCAAAGGAAACGCAATGAAAATGTTAAATAGACTATATTTAGTCTAATCTGATTTACGGTGCCCAAGTTTGGCAGATTGCGATCAGCATACCTGGCCACTTCAGTCACCAGTAAAACAGTGCCTCAAAAGTTTACAGTTTCAATAACAGGGTCTGTACTCACCAAGTAGTGGTTTAAGATGTAGAGGTCAGAAATGGACCACAGAGCGCATGGCTCCTAGTCCCGCCGGAGGGACTGTGATGTGCTCGCCCTGTAGAGGTCAGAAATGGACCACAGAGCGTATGGCTCCTAGTCCCGCCAGAGGGGCTATGATGTGCCCGCCGTCTCTTGTGAGACTAAACAAGTCTTAAATAAAGCAGGGAGCTGGATGTTTCCGGCATCAGTCGCGGTCACATGACTGCGCTCGGTTTCCGGCTTACATCACTTCCGCCCATAGTTTGCGGACAGCAAGTGACTACTTCCGCCCATAGTATGCGGACAGCAGATGACAGCTTCCGCCCTTAGAGCGGGTATTGAAGGCGAGCGCTGCCCATCAATTGCGGCGTTCGTCATGACCAGGATGTATCATAGCCCACCCAGGTAAGGCGTGATTAGTGATAATCTCCGCCCATAACCCAAACAAATGAGTTCAGGGGAACAATAAGAGGTCTTGTTTGGCGCCGTCACGCTTAATCCTGACGACATAACAATAGATGTTCTAAAAAAGATCAGAGTGGTCTTATAATGCGTATCAATTAAACATAAAAGAGATAATGCCTACACAATTACAGACGTCTACAAATAAGTGTTTCAACACTGACCCCATTAGATGTAGTATAAATGGAATCAAGGATGTATCCAATGCTTAGAGACTAAAGAAGAGAAGGATCCATAAATAAAAGAAATTCCCTTTCCTTCTTTTCAATGAGAGGAACATATCCACCACTCAAAATAACCTGTATCACAACATAGTGTATCAGAAAAAATTATGTCAAAAAAGTGTATCCAGTTTTTAAGATTTTTATCAACAAAAAGACTATGATGGAATAGATATTATATGGAGAATTAGCCATTTACAACACGGTGCATATTTTTGATGTAAATAAATATATATATGCACCGCTCATACTGCCAAAAGATGAAAAACTATAGCTAGATGACCACCATTACAAGTAGCAACTAAAATTCAGTTGCTCGGGCGGAGCCTGGCCGGCAAGCTGAGCAGCAGCTTCTGAGGGAGCCAGATTTTTTCCCCCTTTTT
>JAODAL010038726.1:0-38857 GCA_025379985.1 Phyllomedusa bahiana
TCGGCCGGGGCAGTTTTTTTTAATTCTTTAAAAAACCCCAATAGGAGTCGCCGCTCTTTTGGGCCAAAAACCCCCCTTTTTTTTTACTCCAACACAGCCCCTTTTGAATTTCTTTTCCCCCCTAAAAATTTTTGGGGAAATTTCGCCTGATTGGCTAATCTGGACGGCCCCCCCCCTTTAATATGATTGGTCAATACTCCTCCATAGGTTAGAATGGGCCACTTGTCGCCCCTATTCTGATTGGTCAATTCTCCTCCATAGGTTAGAATGGGCCACTGTCGCTCCTATTCTGATTGGCATGGTTTATGCGACCAATCAGAAGAGCTTAAACAATTTGAATTACTGTATTTCCCGCAATTCTCTCTATGCAATTCCTTTTGTAGCCGCCGGTCTCGGCGACAAACACGTTGTTAGGGATTTAACTGCTTTATTTTTAGAGAAGGCTTCAGCGCTTTATCTGATAATGTTTTACAGTTAATAAAAATGATTTTTTTTATTCATACTCCATGCCGCAGGGCGCTGAGGCCGAGATTGCATTGCGCAATCTCTCCATAGACTACAATGGAGAAGTAGCTCGCGCTCTGATTGGCTGGGATAGCCAAGCCCCCGCTAGTTAAACCCAAAATCAGCTCTTTTCAGCATTTTTACTGTATTTTGAACTGTCCCGCCTTTGATTTTGATTGGTTCAAACTTCTCCCATAGGCATAATAGGTCCCTTTTCGCTCCTATTCTGATTGGCCGAGATAGCCAGCCCCCCGTAGCTCACCCAATCAGCTCTTTTCTGCATTTTTTACTGTTTTTTGGGAACTGTCCCGCCTTTGATATGATTGGTCAATAGTTCTCCATAGGTTTTAAGGGTTCACTGTCGCTCCTATTTCTGATTGACCGGTTTTCCCGACCAATGAGAATATGCTTTCAGAATTTGAATTACTGTATTTCCCGGCAATTTCCAATATCCAATTCTTGATATTGCGCCGTTCTAGATTTTTGGAAAGTGATTTTTTTTATTTTTTTTTTATTTTTGAGGTTTGAGCTCTTTTCTGAGAATGTTTTCCGCCTTTATAAAGGCGATTTTTTTGGAATTATACTCCATGCTGCACGGAGCTGAGCGCCGAGATTTCTGTTGCGATCTTCTATGCTTCCTCTCATGTTCCGTTCTTGCTTCACTTCGCCTCCGCCGGAGCATTTAGACCAAAATAACCTAGGTCTGACTGTCGGAGCTGCAGAGCGCTGCATTGCGCCGCGCTTTGGCGAGCCGCGATCGTACATGCCTCGGAGTTTTCGAGCGCCGCGTCCCGCACCGGAAGGCCTACACCGCGCACACACCGCGCCCATTGCCCGCCCCTTCATGCGGGGCGCAGCTGAAAGTGGAGAACGCTGCGCCTAACACTGAATCCCTGCGTCCGACAAGGGGATTCGGGCCGGGAGGCGCAGCTTACTCCAAAAAACAGGCGTAAAGCCCGTTCATACATGTCGCCCAAAGTGTTAAATGTAAATGTCCAGAAACACTCTTTCTGTAGCAGTAACTGGTCAAGATTACCACGTCTTACGGAGGGAACAATCCGATCGATGCCAATCCATCGCAAACAATTTGCCTTTCCACCATGCACACCATGCACATGTCGTGCTATCGGGGTGTCTCTTTTATGGCGAATATCGCCAAGGTGTTCTCTAATCCTCCTTTGAAATTGTCGGATCGTTTTGCCAACATACATCATGCCACATTCGCATCTAATTAGATATATAACATGCGTTGTTTTGCAACTGATGAAGTGATTAATATCGAACTTTTTTGTTCAAAGCATCAGAGAATGTGGCAGTTTGTGTAACATGGGAGCAGAAAAAACAATCCCCACAATAAAAAGATCCTTTGGATCTATGAAGCCAGGTTTCTTTTTTAGGACTGATATAGTGACTTTGGACCAGGAGATCCCGGAGATTCTTACCACGTCTGAATGTAACAGAAGGACGTGGGCCTATGTGGTCTCTCAAATCAGGGTCCATTGTCAATATGTGCCAATGCCGATTTAACGATTTCCTAACAAGAGAAGTGGCATTATCAAACGTTCCAATCAAGCGTATAACGGAATCTTCAGGTGTATCAGGGACAGTTTTTGATTTTGATGGCTTTCCAATGCAAGAAAGAGTTAGTGGCAGTAGGTTTACGGTACACTGTAGTATTCAAGATACCCGACTCATTCTTTCGAATGAGGGCAGGTTAGATATGACGTTTTAAATTGTGATTTCTCTCCTCTGTCTACAAGTGTCACCCGCTGCAGGGGTGTCACAAGGGGGCCTTAATTGTTCTGTGTCCATGAGATTAGGGATGACTTCCAAAGTAGTAGGCTTGGGATCCCTTACTGGAGCTAGTACTTTGCTATAGATATAAGGCTCTCCTGTTAATAGGTAGTGCTCCTCCAGACTTGATAATAGAAAGGGAGTTATTCCCTCTTTCAGAAGCAAAAAGGGTTAAATGAGGAGGTTAGAAATCAGGTTTTTAATTAGTGTGCCTAGAGGTTAAGAGTTATACATAATTAAAGTAAAGTTTTAGTGTTGTACAGATAGAGAACTGATAGAGGTTAAGTTTGCCTATGGCAAAATAGTAAATATAGTGATCAAAAGTCACTCTCTGTTCCCTTGCGGGATTCCCAATTTTTTGGAGATTATGTTGTCAGGGACGCACTCGTCTCCTGTTTGCGATTCACGGGCGCTGAGCCCGTGACGTCATCAGATGCCAGAACGCGCGCTCTTCTAGCCGGACACCGATGCCGCTCGCCGTCCTCTCACTCCAGCCGACGCTAGTGCGCCTATACAGGGCGAGGGACGAGCTCATCTGTATGCATCCTGTTTGGTGAGTTTATACATCGATATGTTGCGTCTTTTGTATTGTACTGTTTTCAGTGTTTCACTTTGGGAGACTTTGTTTATCTGATAGATATCCATATGTTCTATTGTTGTTTTTTGCACCTTTAGATGCCTGCATCTATTCCCAGGTATGCTTACTTCACTTACATCCGTGAACCTGTAAGTACTAATTGTATTGAGCATACCTGTTAATGGCTGTCTTACCTAATGGCACATAAAGCTGTAACATTTGCCAATAGCTATTTGCCTTTCTCTGGTCCATTTTACTCCATACTATCCCCTGAGGCGACTATTGGAGGGTCAAAACATGTCGGGACCCATAGGGCCTCATTAGGGCATTTGTTTACGTTAGGGTCAGGCTCAAGTCAGGACCGCCCTCATCAGGGCGACACTCCTGTTTTTTGCTAGGCTAGGGTTAAATTAGTCCCCTATATCTAGGGCTTTATAGGGATATCTGTTTGTTGGTCCCCTTTTTATACTATTGATTATGATTGTTGTCCTCTTTACTATGGATGCTTGATTGGTACTTGTGTCCTTTTTATAGATTACATATTAAAAGTTATATTTTAGATATCCGTTTTTCCCTCTCTGTGATTAGAAGTAAAATATAAAAGAAAAACATATACACGAAATATACACAGTTTTGCAGTATCGACCATACATATAGAAATATATATAATATTATATATATATATATATATATATATATATTTTATTTATATATATATATATATATATTATATATTATATATATATATACTATTTATATATATATATATATATATATATATATATATATATATATGTAGGCAACCAGCAGAGAAATATTGAAAGGCAGATATGTGCCAAGGAGTTATATTCTGTGGGGAAGTTCCAGCGGTGCCAAGGTCCAGGACTTTTCATGTCGCCGAATTGCAGCAGAGGAACTGCAATATATGTGCCACCACAGACCCGTGGCTTGGTGCGGGAAAACAGCAGCCCTAGTCAGTAATGGTAGGTTACTGTCATTCTTTCATTAGTATAGCTGCCATGCGGCAAAATGGGCTGTTTTCCCGGAATGGCTGTAGTGTGAATGGGAGGCCGTTCCTACATTCCGGTCAGGGTCTTACTGGACCTCATTAGACCTTTAAAAACTGTTGCTCCAGACAGACTGAGGAGTTTAGATGGGAGCCATTTTCTCTACAGTATGCTGATGTCAGAAGCAAGAGAAAAGTGCCCTGGGAAACAGGACGGAGACAGACTTTCTGGTCTGCACAGGGACTAAAAACCATTACACTTTATGTATTATTAAGCTAGAGTCAAGCCTTTTGTGTTTCAGATTAAATGGCTGCTCTGAAGCCTTCTGCCGAACTGTTTTGTTCCTGTTTGGTTTTGGTTTCTTCCGATTAATTTTAATAAACTCTTCCATCTTTGCACCCAAATTCTGCTACTTTGCCTACCATTTGTGAAGCTAAACTGTGGAATGGCAAAGAGCCAACAGGTATAAGCATCATGTTATAAGAGCAGCAATTATGGGGTTAAAATGTATTTCTGTCTCATGAATAAGCTGAATAACATGTTATATAACTTTATTTTGGTTATCAGAAACAGATGTGGTATATTTGGCAGGAAAATGACTATTGGCAGGTCATTAGAAATCACTCATTGTAATATTTAGTGTTGGCTGTGATTAATCTTAGATTGTGAAATTACAAATGTTAGAGTTCTGCAACTCTTTTGATATTCATATTTTTTTTTATTTCTTGGCTTTGTTAAAGCATCCTATGAGTAATTACACTTGTCAAATAAGAAAAAAAGTTGGAAGATTACTATAACTAGTATAACTATTTCGCAAATTCCAGGAAATAAGATATTAGAACATATTTTTACTTTGGCTCAACTAATTCATGTCAAGCATTATAAGAAAATAATAGATGATTATCTCATTTCCAGTAACAGAATTTAGAAAATATTTCCCAGAAATTATATAATATGATACAAATCCAAGCCAATGAATTAAAAAAGAAATAATTAATTGCAGACATTGTGACGTATTTTGGATTATAAATATGAGGCATTCTTGTCAATAATGTCAGCTCATGATACACTTACGATGAGTTTGTATGTCATTTACTCCAGATCCTCTGCCTTTCATTCCGGGGTTATGTATGTGTCACTGTCCGTGCCGCGGTCTCTGTTCTGGGCTGTGGACATGGCTGTGTTCCAAGTCTTGTCCTTGCGCCATGGCCTCTGCTGCGAACTGTGGACGTACCTGTGTTCCTGTCTCAGATCTGGTTTCTGTTACGGTGCTGCTGTCACCGTGTACGCTCCTGTCACTGCTGCACACCCACCTGTGGTAGCTGTGCAGCTTTTCTCATGCTGGCCATGCTGCTCAACTGCAAACCAATCAGATGAAAGGTTGCTAATTCGTCACCTCCAATCAGCAACCTGGGTTAGCGGCATAACAGGGTATATACACATTATACTTAATAAATATATAATAGATCAGTTCCATAATTTAAGCCCATTGTGCATAGATTGAGTACCCAATAAGCCTCTCTCTGCCTAACTTTGGAAACCCAGTTCCCTCCGCAATAAAGTTTGCCCACTAGCTCTATTGCATAAAACGTGAAACTAGTTACTTCACCATTATGCTGCTCAACAAAGTGTACATTTGTGACATTTATACATGGTTGTTCTTTATATTTGCTAGATGTTCCACTATCCTGTACTTCAACTTCCTTATGGTGCCACCCACATATTTTTTATTACATGTAGTACACTCTATTATGTATACAACATGATGACTGTCACAATTTAAAAATCTTTTTATGTTATAAGTTTTAGTATTGCACGCATCACTAAATATTATTGTTTTCTTTTTTGTCTTCCTACATAGATTACAACGTGCTCCTCCACACGGATAGCAACCTTTTAAAGTTAACCAAGTTGTTTGTGTTTTTTCCACTATATAAGCACTCGATGAAATAATATTACCCAATGTTTTGCCTCGTTTCGGTACACACAAAACCCCTTTATCTAAGATCTGAGAAAGAATAGGGTCCTGGCGTAATGTGTTCAAATTACAAAAAATATTGTTTTAATCTCCCTAAAATTTCTCCTATATTTTGTAAAAAAACACTAATTTTTCTTCTATATTTGTATTTTTATCTCTATTCTCCTGATTATTAAAAAGTAATTGATGTTGCGTTTTAGATTTAATTTTGTTTTTAGCCTGAATCAATCTTTGTTTAGAATAGCCTCTCTGTTGTAGTCTAAAATCCACTGATTTTTCCGTATACTCATATTCCTTCTCTGAGGTACATGACCTCTTAGCTCTCACATATTCACCATATACCAAGGTATGGCTGCTAGTGTAGTTGGAGAATTGCAACTGTTAGCCTTTAAAATGGAGTTACCCGACCCCGGTTTTCTATATAGAGTGGTAACAATCTGTTTAGTTTGTAAATCACCTTTAAGAAAGGTATCCAAAATGGATAAACCCTCCTTATGCCAATGTCCTGTAAATCTAAGATTATAATATTTTTGATTAATGTACTCAAAAAACGGCTGTATGAGCGCTACATCGCGACCCCATATTATCAAGAGGTCGTCGATGTAGCGCCCATACCAAAGGATACAGTCCAAAAAGGGATTATCACAAATATATATGACATGATGCTCCCATCATGCCATCATCAGATTCGCAAGTGAGGGAGAGGACGTCACTCCCATAGGGGCTCCCAATAATTGTAAATAAAAACTATCCTGTAAATTAAAATAGTTGCTTTTTAATAAATATTCAATAACCAACAGGATAAATTGGCATAAGTCCTCCTCATATGTACTATGTTGTTGAAGGAAAAAATGAAACTGCCACTATCACTAATTCATGTGGTATACTCGAATGTAGGCTCACAACGTCACAACTGGCCCACATATATTCTTCGCTCCATTCTTTACCTGTCATAACCTGTAGTATTGCTTTCATATCTTTTATATATCAGGGGATCTTTTGTACAATAGGCTGTAAATATATGTCAAGCCAGGTGCTATTACGTTCGATGAGGGAATTGTTCCCTGAAATTATGGGCCTTAATCCTGGGGGAAACTTGTTTTCATGTAATTTTGGTGCCCCATAGAATATGGGTATAACCGGATTGTCACCTAATAAATATTTATTTTGTTTTTCTGTGATTGCCCTTAACATAATAATTCTATTGTTAGATTTTTTTGAAAATTTTTTGTAGAATCTTCTTTTAACTTATGATAGGTAGTGGTATCGCCCAAAGTTGCATTAACCTGTGTAATATAAAGGTCGGCATCCATCACTACCGTTGCTCCCCCTTTATCCATCTTGTTTATAATCAGGTTTTTGTTTTCTCTTAGTTCTTTTAACACCCTGTATTGACATAAAATTCTTCCAGTGCAGGGACCCTAGCTTTAATAGGATAGAAACTGGGGTTGGGCATACTATGTTGAATGTTGATTTTATCTTCATCAGCATCTGACATTGGCTCTCCCCCCTCTCTATCTAATTCCTGCAACATTTTTAAAGTCAGTTGTTCCTGAAATATAAATCTACAAATTCATTACCGTGAACTATATTATCCTAAACAAATTTATGGGTATTTTGTTTGCTCTTCTGCTGATCAAGATGAGGGAGATCGCCGAGGCTTATCTGGGGAAGCCGGTGCCCAACGCGGTCATCACGGTGCCGGCTTACTTCAACGACTCGCAGCGGCAAGCGACCAAAGACGCGGGCACCATCGCCGGCATCAACGTGCTGCGCATCATCAACGAGCCGACCGCGGCCGCCATCGCCTACGGCCTGGACAAGAAGGGCGGCGGCGAGCGCAACGTGCTGATCTTCGACCTGGGCGGCGGCACCTTCGACGTGTCCGTGCTGACCATCGACGACGGCATCTTCGAGGTGAAGTCCACGGCCGGGGACACGCACCTGGGCGGCGAGGACTTCGACAACCGCATGGTCAACCACCTCGTGGACGAGTTCAAGCGCAAGAACAAGCGCGACATCAGCGGCAACAAGCGGGCGCTGCGGCGGCTGCGGACGGCCTGTGAGCGCGCCAAGCACACCCTCTCCTCCAGCACGCAGGCCAGCCTGGAGATCGACTCGCTCTACGAAGGCGTCGACTTCTACACGTCCATCACCCGCGCCCGCTTCGAGGAGCTCAACGCCGACCTGTTCCGCGGCACGCTGGAGCCCGTGGAGAATGCGCTGCGCAACGCCAAGCTGGACAAGGCGCAGGTGCGGGAGCTCGTGCTGGTCAGCGGCTCCACGCGCATCCCCAAGATCCAGAAGATGGGACAGAGAAGATCTTTTCAATCATTTGATAAGGTCGTATTATGAATATTGTTTGAGTTATCTATTCAAATCCCTTATCAGAGGGTTAGACAAGTCTGTTAATGCAGTCTAGTTCATCTATTCAATCACTTTGTTAGAGGGATGGATAAGACTGTTTTTCTTGATTACATAAGACTATACTAAAAGAGCAATCTGACTTATTGACATATTTAATTCCCTGTTGGGACAGAGAAGATCTTTTTCAATCATTGTATTATCCCTTATTAGAGGGTTAGATAAGACTGTTAACGTAGTTTAGTTCATCGATTCAATCCCTTTCTCAGAGGGATGGATAAGACTGTTTTCATGACTATACAAGATTGTACTAAAAGGGTAGTCTGACTTTATTGACTTATTCAATTCCCTGCGATTATACCTATATTGTAAGAGTATCTGTATGGTATGATTTAGATTATTCATCTCTTTCTTAGTATATAAGTATATCCCAGTTAGGAGACCAGAGGTATACTATACATTGTAGAGGGATAACTAGGATTTGCTAGGGTTAGCCTCCGGAGGTGGGGCCGTTCTTTTCAGGACGATGACCCGGCCATTGTTAGGTTTTGTCTAGGGAATAGATAAGGGATAGAATTTGAGATATGCATAGGTACTTTAGTTGTTTATTAGTGACTCACTATTTTCGGAATTTTAAGAGTATATTAATAAAAGGTATATTTTAGAGTTAGGGTTTGTTGAAGGATTTACAGTGATAAACACTGTGATATAGCCCCAAATTTTAATCATGCGGAGCCAGTATCCACTACAGCCTAAGTTCAGGGTGTCAGTTTCTTTGGGGGTGCACATCTGCATTTCTAACTCCTATTTGTGCTTTCAAGCCACTGTGATATAGCCCCAAATTTTTATTCTGCCAGCAGCCAGCATCCACCACACCCTCAGTTCAGGGTGTCAGTTTCTTTTGGGGTGCACGTCTGCATTTCTAACTCATATTCGTGTTTTCAAGCCACTGTGATATGGCCCCAAATTTTATTCCTGCGTAGCCAGCATCCACAACAGCCTCAGTTCAGGGTGTCAGTATCTTTTGGGGTGCACGTCTGCATTTCTAACTCATATTTGTGCTTTCAAGCCACTGTGATAAAGCCCCACATTTTATTCCTGCATAGCCACTCTCCACAACAGCCTCAGTTCAGGGTGTCAGTTTCTTTTAGGGTGCACGTCTGCATTTCGAACTCATATTTGTGCTTTCAAGCTACGCTGACAAAGAACCCAATTTTATTTCTGCGCTGCCATCCTCCACAGTCTGAGTCCAGGGTGTCCCTTCCTAGTAGGGTGATGATCTGCATTTATTACTTATATTAGTCATCTCAAGCTATGTTGAAATAGCACCCTAATTTTATTAGGCATTACCTTCCACCAGTTTCATATGAGGGGGGTTGAACTTTTTTGTGTTGTGAACTGCATCTTAGACAGCTATGTTTGTCTTTCATAAGAAATCACTGTTCTATAGAGTGCATTCTATTTGTACCCTTGTTTGTCAGTTGTGGTCAAATACCACATTTATTCCATATTCTGTAGAAAACATTTCTGATTATATAAGTGATTGTCAGTTGTCTGAAAAGACCTCAGTTGTTAGATAATTTGAAGAAAATTATAATATTTTTACTCCTGTTTCTCAGTTGTGGAAAAATACCACCATTTATTCCATATTCTGTAGAAAAAATATCTATTTATATCCCTGATTTTCAGTTGTCTGAAAAGACTGCAGTTGTTAAACAATTTGTAAAAAATTATTATATTTGTACTCCTGTTTCTCAATTGTGGGAAAATACCACATTTATTCCATATTCTGTAGAAAAAAATTATATTTCTATCCGTGATAGTCAGTTGTCTGAAAAGACCGCAGTTCTTAGAAAATCTGTAGGAAAAAGTCAATTGCTAGTCCTACTTTGTGGTTGTAAATCTCAGGGACTGAAGGAAACACACTGTTGATTTGGTGTTACGGTTCTTTCACAAGACCGCATTTCACAGATATTCGATAGAAACAATTCTGTTTCTAATCCTAGTTGGCAGTTGGAAATTAGAGGGATTTAAGAACACCTATAATTTGCTGTCTTTTCAGTACAGTTTTTCAATAAAAGACTACAGGTGGTAAGCAAGGAAAGAGGGGGTGGGACGTGGAGCTAGAGGTACGACAGTAGGCGCTCCTTCCATTGCTGTGGAAAACATGCAAGCGAGCACATCATCAGTTGCAGGACCGTCAGGCCTGTCATCACTTGGTCGGTTACCTGTGAATCTCAGTACTGAAGAGCTTCGCCAATCTGTTCTTCATTGGTTAACGTAACCTGCATCCAGCTGTTTTACCTCCTCGTCCTCCCAGTCACAGGCAAAAATGACGTCATCATCATCGTCAGCATCCATCCGAACTGAAGCAAAGGTATCCCAAATGACAACCCATGTACTGACCACTTTGGATAATCCATGTTCTGAAGAGCTCTTTGATGACACAATGCGGTTGGGGTCACAAGGCATTTCAAAAGATCAAGAAGCCAAAGAGGATGATTTTGTCTGCTCCGACACCCAATCCCTGATGCCATCAGAGGAAAAGGAAGCTGGACAGTCGGCACAAACCCCGAGCAGTTGGCAACGCCTTGCAGTGCCTGTGGCTTCTAGCTGTGAGGACGAGGAAGTCACTTGTGATGATGATGATGATGTTGATAATAACATTGCAGATCCAATGTGGTCTTTTCATCAGTGGAGGAGGAGGAAGATGATGGGATAGTGTCGGTACGGGTCTGGCCTCAGAAACGGAGAGGGCGGTTGCACAAGTCCGCTGGCATTAATCTACCAGGCATGGTCAGTGATGGCAACGGAAACACTGCTACTAGGTTATCACCATCGAAGAGGAGGAGGATGAGACATGGCTGGACACCGACGGTACTGATGTCCCTGCCTTGGAAAGAGGTTGTCTCGGATTTGAGGTGGAGGAGGAAGACGAGGAAGATCTGTTTAGTGCCCCTCAACCCCAAGGCTTGGGACATCCTGACTGCATCTATCACCTGAGTGCTTGGATGCTCCATTTCCTCCAACATGATCCACGCAGCAAGACCATCAAAATGTTTAGCAGTTACTGGGTGGCCACTCTCCTTGATCCAAATAGCGAAAGTCAGCACTTTCCTTCCACCCACACAAATTGACAGTAGAATGCAGGAATTGGAGACTGTGCTCATTGATCAACTCAAGACATCTGTTTGCGTCTTCTTCACGTTCTAATGTCATGGTGGAACAACATCAGCAACGTGACAGCAGTAGAGTGGCAAGTAGCCGTAGTGGCAGCAGCAGGCATTGTGGCAGAAGTCTAATGGGTTACCGCTGGCAATCCTTATTTACCACCTCAACAATGCCTGTAATGCAGGGCACAAATCAGACAAACAGAGACCGGCTTAAGATCATGGTCCACGACTATCTGCATCTCAACACCGATGTTTTTGGATATGTTCCGGACCCAATTGACTTCTGGGTATCAAAAATGGATGAATGGCCCGAGCTAGCTTGCCATGCCATATAGGTGTGATCCTCCCCAGCAGCCAGCATCATCTTCGAGCAGACCATCAGCACAGCTGAAGGAGTTATTACAGACAAAAGTATCCGGCTTTCCACTGAGAATGTGGATCGTTTGAATTTCATCAAGATGAATCAGGCGTGGATCTCTGATGATGTTGTTGCACCAGTTACCGATGTCACCAATTAGTTGCCGGATTACATCACATTCCTCTTCAAAAAGAAATGGTCCTCTTGAATTTGTTTTAAAAATGCTCATTTCTTACTGCAAATTGTATTCTGAGTCTCCAAAATGTCATTTTGCTGGTTTTGCGCTTACGAGACTGTACAAGACAACAATTGTACAACTTTTGATGAAAAAACCTTATTCCAATTACTCATTTCTTCATGAAAATTTTAAGCTCTGTCCATGGTTTTGGGGTCATGATGCTGTGAAAAACAGTTATAATCCAGGTCCTTTGGTACAGAAATATGGTTTCAAAGTAGCATTTCTTCCTTACATTTTTTAACACTGGCCGACAGGTCATTTTTCTAATTTTTTGGGGCATGATGTTGTCAAAAACAAGCTGTAATCCAGGTCCTATTCCAAAAAATGTTTTTTAAAAAACGCTTTTATTCTGGCTACTTTTATTAGGTGTTGATAAGGTAATTTTTGCTGGTTTTGGAGTCAAGAAGCTGGAAAAGACAGCAATATTCAAGGTTCTATTCAAATAAATCTCGTTTCTAATACTCATTTCTTGCTGCTAATTTTACTCTCTGTGTCCATAAGGGCATTTTGGCTGGTTTTTGGGATCAGGCTGTTGTGAAAGGGTTGCCAGGGGTGCAAATAGGGCAGTACTCCGGTCAGTGGCACTCTGCCTTTGTCAATATACATGCGCATCTACAAGAAGGGGGACATTGTGCACATTAACGGTATGGGCACCATAGAAAAAGGCATGCCAGGATCTACAATGTGAAAAAGCATGCTATTGGTATGATTGTGAACAAGCAGATACATGGTACAACCCTTGTGAATCAATGTTCGTATGGAGCACATTCGCCACCCCAAGAACAAAGACAATTTCCTCCAGCACGTTGAGTAAAACGGGAAAAAGAAAGCCAAGAAAAAGGGCACCTGGGTGGAACAGGAGGATCAACCTCCAGCATTTCCAAGTGAAGCTCAATTGGTCCACACTCATACGGAGGGACAAGTGCTCTCTTAGAGGCAGAAATTTCTCAAGCGCTACCCAGGTCTTGACTGTTTTATGAGGAAGGATCGAGGTCTTGGCTCACACTTCCGCCATGCACACTTTTCTTTGGCCCAACATAAGGGCATTTTTGCCATGTTAATAGCAGCCCTGGCTCTCACCGCACCCACTCTAAGTCTGGCCCTGCCAGCTGAACCTCCATGATCCATGTTCACAGCCTCACCCTCCTTGATCAGTAATTTCCTTCAACCCACTTGACAGTAGAATGCAGGTTTTTTAGACAGGCCTCGTTGACCAACTGACATCTGTATAGTCGGCTTCATGTTCTAATGTCACGGTGGAACACCCTCACCCACGTGACAGAAGTAGAATGGCAAATAGCTGTAGCAGCAGCAGCATTGGAAAACTAGTTTTTTTTTAAAATAGTTAATTTCTTATTGAGAATTTTAATGCAGAGGGTCCATAAGGGCACTTGTGCAGGTTTTCGGGTAATGCTGTGGTAAAGGACAGGGATAGTCAATGTCCAGTTCACTAAAATAGTGATTTAAATACTAGTTTCTTCCAGCACTTTTTATCCTGAGGGTCCATAAGGGCATCTGTGTGGCTTTTTGGGTCTTGCCGCTATAAAAGACAGGGATAGTCAATGTCCTCTTTACTAAAATAGTAGTACAAATACTTGTTTCTTCTGGCACTTTTTATGCTGAGGATCCATAAGGGCATCTGTGCGGCTTTTGAGGCCATGCAGCTGTAAAAGACAGGGACAGTCAATGTCCTGTTTACTAAAATAGTGGTTCAAATACTTGTTTCTTCCGGCACTTTTTATGCTGAGGGTCCATAAGGGCATCTGTGTAGGTTTGGGGTCATGCCGCTATAAAAGAAAGCAATAGTAAAGGTCTTATTGAAAAAAAGCTTATTTCCCACACTTCCAGGCCATCAAAATGAACAGCGCTTACTGGCTGTCCACCCTCCTTGATCCACGTTCCAAATCAAAAGTCAGCAATTTCCTTCAACCCACTTCTTTTGACAGTAGAACGCAGGAATTTGAGACAGGGCTCGTTGACCAACTGGAGACATCTGTTGCATCTTCTTCACGTTCTAATATCACGGTGGAGCAATGTCAGCAACGTGCCAGCAGTAGAATGGCAAGTAGCCATAGCAGCAGCAGAAGCAAGATTGGAAAAATTGTTTTTTTAAAATAGTCAATTTCTTATGGCAACTTTTTATTCTGAGGGTCTCTAAGGGCCTTCTTTGGTGGTTTTGGGGTCAGGCTACTTTAAAACGGATGCCAGGGGTGGCAATAGGGCAGTATTCCTCTCAGGGCCTGGAATCAAAAAGGTTGCCGGTTATATGTTAAAAATAGGAAGTAGTAATGGGTGGGCACCCCATTTGATTTAGCTAAATGTGGTCATGAAACGGTTAATAGATGACTGACGGCAGCCTTGGCTCTCACCACACCCACTCTAACTAGGGCCCTGCCAGCTGAACCTCCATTCCCCGTTAGGAAGTTCTTGCAGCCACCACATATATGACAAGTTGTTGGTCCCTGCTGCAAAAAGTAATGGGGGTGTCCTGCCAGTTACCATGTGCCATTTCCAATACCGGTGTCTTCTTATGTGTCAAGAGGGCCCCATAGCAGCTGCTACCGCTGTACCTGCTGTGGCTACGCCGTCATGTTTGTGGATAGCCATTGAAAGGAATGAATTATTTTAGCCTGTAAGGTTTTTTTCTGTGACTCTGTGCCTAATTGTCTTGCCTAAGACATAGCATGTATCCAGTTATCTGTTGTGGATATTAATTCCAGCTTCACCTCACTTGTTTGGGTGTAAAAATGAAGCTGGTGTTCCTCTCCCATAGACTTTAATGGAAATCGGAGGTTAATCGACATCGAGGATTGACAATAGGGGAGATGATCCAACATAATCTGGAATCTGCTTGAAGAAGATTATTGGCCGAATCGCTCATCACTAGGTGTAATACTACTAACTGGTATTCAGTTATTTTCAATTTTGTAGGTGTCAAAATAGCAACTTGTAGGTTAGACAGAGAGAGGCTTATTGGATACTCAATATATGCACAAGAGCACCTATGGGCTTAAATTATAGAACTGATCTATTATATATTTATTTAATATCATGTGTATATACCCTGTTATGCCGATAACCTAGGTCGCTGATTGGTGGTGACGTATTAGCAATCTTTTTTCTGAGTGGTTTGCGGTTGTTTTTAAATTGCGAATGTAACCATTTTAATTAGCTGTGAACAAGAACTATCATAGCTGGAAACGGGTTAGCTGGTTTTATTGTTTCATATCACGTTTGTACTGCTGCACCATATTTTATGGATACAATAAAGGAATTTCGTTGCACATAAGTGCCGGGTCTGGATGTCGACTGCATCTAAAGCCTTGTGTACAAGGTGAATACAGAGACACCTGTTTTACTACCTGTCTTTACCGTTGATCCGCGGATAACCTGAGCACATGTCGATGAGTGGTAACAAGTGAAACATATGGAGGAAAAGCCAAAAATAATAGGTGAGCCATATATTTAAATCTATTTATGGGGTTTTCAGAGTAAGCTATAACAACTTAGGGCTCTATTTCCTATGATAATGCAAATTATATGTAGATGGACTTATCAGGTTAAGACGAGTATAATAGAAATGGTGTAGATTTCAATACATGGCAGCAAGATCTGTTCAGTCTTACATGACTTATGCTACTTGTAATCCAGGAAAAGTTGTAATGACGCCTGTCAAATGTACCCCTAAATCTTTGTATCTCTTCCAGAGTGCAAATATACTCTATCCAGTTGCCACCCGTGGGAAGGTAGGATACGTATTGGTATGTGCTGCTTTCTTTTCCGGATGGCCAGAAGCCTATCCTGTTGCAAATGCCACTGCAAAAGCTAAAGCTAAGAAGTTGTTATCTGTAATCTGTAGGTATCGAATTTCAGAGATAATTGAAAATGATAGAGGTGCATATTTTATAAGAGAGTTTTTAGGAGTATTGGGAATTAAACAAGCTTCCCATATTGTAAAGGAGAAATATTAAATGGCACCTAGGAACTAGGAAAAACAGAAAGAAATGACAGAAACAGTAAAACCCTAAACAGAGTGTTTAGCACTAGCTTTATTTTCTATTGTTTATAACCCAAGAGGAAGTTATCTCCATATAAAACACCATTTGTAAGAGTACCCAACATAAGATGTTATGTCCTGTAGCATAGATAATTTTGAGATTAGAAAGGTCAGGTTAGTCAGTTGTGTTCAGGAAATATGAACATTTTGAAATTGGTGTGTAAAATGTGTTTGGCTCCATTCTAGATCTTAATATGGATCCTGATAAACGTGCATATACTGTACATTCCAACCAGATGATGATAAAGAGATATATTAAAAGAGTCTGAATCCTTGATATGATGATGGTCCATATATTGTTAACTACAGAAACAGCAGTGAAACTCTAACTGGACTCGTGCCAGCCACTGTAAATTGATAACAGCACCTAAGGAGGAATCAAAGAATTTATCTTTTTCTGATGATTTCAAGACTGTTGACTTTTACTTTGTCAAATTATGGACATTGGGGGGGATGTGATTAATCCAATCAAATAAATAAATCAAGATGGTATAACAAGTGGTTCTTTAACATAGGACATTTTCTTGTGAAGCCAATGAAGCTTATTTATACCAGATATGATAAATCATTGTATTTTTGTTGTTTTAAACTGTAGTGTGTCTTGTAAATGAGAAAGAAGTTCAATGATTTACCCCATCTATAAAGCTAGCTGCTATGAGTAAATGAAATTGTGTTAATCCAAGATGAAATGTTTTCATTTGGATACACAAAAGGAGGAATTGTGATGGCAAAGAGCCAACAGATATAAGCATCATGTTATAAGAGCATCTATTATGGGGTTTCTGTCTCATGAATAAACCAAATAACATGTTATATATCTTTATTTTGGTTATCAGAAACAGATGTGGTTTAATTGGCAGGAAAATGACTATTGGCAAAACATTCTAACTCACTCATTGTAATATTTAGTTTTGGCTGGGATTAATCATAGATTGTGGGATTACAGATGTTAGAGTTCTGCAACTCTTTTGATGTTCATATGCTTTTATTTCTTGGTTTTGTTAAAGCATCCTATGAGCAATTACACTTGTCAAATAAGAAAGAAAGTTGGAAGAATAGTATTACTTTTATTTCGCAAATTCCAGGAAATAAGATATTAGAACATATTTGTACTTTGGCTCAACTAATTCATGTCAAGCATTATAAGAAAATAATAGATGATTATCTGATTTCCAGTAATAAAATTTAGAAAACATTTCCCAGAAATTATATAATGTGATACAATTCCAAGCCAAAGAATTAAGAAAGAAATAATTAATTCCAGACATTGTGATTTTTTTGGATTATAAATATGATGCATTCTTGTCAATAAAGTCAGCTCATGATACACGTACAATGAGTTTGTGTGTCATTTACTCCGGGTCCTCGGCCTGTCATTCCGGGGTTATGTATGATATGTCAGAACATAACTAATCTTCATCCCTCTGCCATAGGTATTTCCAGTATTCCTTGGGGCTGCACTAACAACTACGCTAACATATAAATACAGTATCTCACATATGTGAGTACACCCAATTGCCAATTTACCATTTTCCCTCCATGGTGTCATGTGACTTGTTAATTAGAAATTCTCAGATGTGAATGAGGAGCAGGTGTGCTAAATTTTGTATTCACGCTCTCATACTCTCTCATACTGGTCACTGGATGTTCAAAATGAGACCTCTTGGCAAAGAACTCTCTGAGTATCTGAAAAAGAGATTTGTTGCTCTGTGTAAATATGACCTAGGCTATAGGAAGATTGCCAACACCCTGAAACTGAGTTGTGGCATGGTGACCAAAACCATACATCGATTTTACAAGACAGGTTCCACTCAGAACAGCTCTCTCCATGGTCAACCAAAGAAGTTGAGTGCACACGCTCAGCATCCTATCCAGAGATGAGTGCTGCCAGCATTGCTGCAGAGGTTAAATGGATAGGATGTCAGCCTGTCAGTGCTCAGACCATACGCCACACACTGCATCAAGTTGGTTGGCATGGCTGTCATCTCAGAAGGAAGCCTCTTTTAAAGCTGATGCACAGGACATGGATTACTGGAACCATGTTCTGTGCCTGATATAACCAAGATAAACTTACTTGGTTCAAATGGAATCAAGTGTGTGTGGCCATTTGAGTACAAAGACAAGTGTGTCTTGCCTACAGTCAAGCATGGTGGTGGGAGTGTCATGCGGCTGCATGAGTCCTGCTGCCTATTCATTGAAGGAACCATAAATGCCAACAGTTACTGTGACATACTGAAATAGAACATGATCCCCTTACTTTGGAAACTGGGCCTAAGGGCAGTATTATAACATTATAATGACCACAAAAACACCTCCAAGACAACCACTGCCTTACTAAAGAAAATGACAGTAAAGGTGCTGGACTGGCCAAGCATGTCTACAGACCTAAACCCTATTGAGCATCTGTGGGGCATCCTCTAGCGCAAAGTCTCTAACATCCACCATCTCAATGATGTCATCATGGAGGAGTGAATGAGGATTCCAGTGGCTGCAACCTTTAATTTTATTTATTTATCTCTGCCTAGCGGCATACAGTACTCAAGTATGGTGGATTTAGGTAGTGGTACACAACAGTCAATTTTGGCAGATTTTGGTGGTGGTACACAGCATTCAATTACAATGGATGTTTCTAGCAATGTACAGCAGTAAATTATGGTGCATTTTGGCAGAGGATCAGGTAATTGCAATAAATGTTGGTAGTGTAACAGAACAGTAAATTATGATGAATTTTAGTAGGAATACACAACATGGATTGTGAAAGTGTTACACAGCAGTGAATTACAGTGGATTTATAACAGATTTATAACAGTGCATTTTGATGGCGGGATTATATTTCTGCTTCCTTTCAGACAGACCCAGACACAATTGTGATTGATTTTATCTGTTTTGTCTTTATTCCTGTAGTATTTTGTAGCATTGAGAGTGGAGCACAATTGTTGTGGATTTTGCTAGAACTACATAGCAGTACACCAACTTACACATGCATTTGCATCCTTCTCTGTCACACATTTAATCTAAAAGTGTGCCTTAGCACAGCTCAACTTTGCATTTATGCCTCAGAATAGGACCTGATGTCAAGTGATGCACGTGTCCAATAGGATTCCGGCCCACATCTAAGATACATTTCCTTTTGCTATTCTGACTTGCAGGTTGTTGATTGGTGGAATAGGTTAAAATTAGTGATGAGCGATTGTGTCAATTATCGTTATCGTGTCGATAGTCGATATCGGGAATTATCATGTGGATATCCGATAGTCGATAACGATTAATTGCCGACTACCATTAAAGTCTATGGAAGAGGAACACCAGCTGCATTCTTACACCCAAACAGGTGAGGAGAAGCTGGAATTAACATCCACAACAGTAATGGATATATGCTACATCTTAGGCAAGACAATTCGGCTATAAAAGTCACTGAAAAAAAATTCATATGTAAAAACAATTCATTATGTTCAATGGCTAACCGAAAAGATGAGGACAGCGTAGCCACAACAGGTACAGCGGTAGCAGCTGCTATGGGGCCCCTTTCACACAAAACAAGACACCGGTATTGGAAATGTCACATGGGAACTGGCAGGAGACCCCTATCACTTTTTGCACCAGGGACCAACAACTCCTCATATATGTGATGACAGAAAGAACATCCAAACAAGGAACGCGGAGGTTCAGCTGGCAGGGCCTTAGTTACATTGGGGTCGGCGAGAGCCAGGGCTGCCCTCAGTCATCTAGTAACCGTTTCATGTCCACGTGCAGCTAAGTCAAATGGGTTACCCACCGATTACTACTTCCTACTTATAACATATCACAGGGCACCTTTTTGATTCTGGCCCCTGGCAGGAATATTGCCCTATTGCCACCCCTGGCATCCATTTTAAAGTAGCCTGAGCCCAAAACCACCAAAAATGCCCTTATGGACCCTCAGAATAAAAATTCACAATAAGAAATTGAAACAATTTTTCCAATCTTGCTTCTGCTGCTGCTGCTATGGCTACTTGCCATTCTACTGCTGGCATGTTGCTGACATTGTTCCACCATGACATTAGAACGTGAAGAAGATGCAACAGATGTCTCCAGTTGGTCAACGAGGCTTGTCTCAAATTCCTGAATTCTACTGTCAAATGAAGTGGGTTGAACGAAATTGCTGACTTCTGATTTGGAACGTGGATCAATGAGGGTGGACACCCAGTAACCGCTATTCATTTTGATGGCCTTGAAAAGTGGGAAATAAGCTTTTGCCAATAAGACCTTTACTATTGCTTTCTCTTACAGTGGCATTGACTATCCCTGTCCTGTACCACAGCATTACCCAAAGTCCTGCATGACCCACAGATCACAAAGTGCCAGAAGAAAATAGTATTTGAACCAGTATTTAAGTGAACTGGACATTGAGTATCCCTGTCCAGTACTGCAGCATAACCCCAAAACCCGCATGACCCACAGATTATACAATTGCTGGAAGAAAGTAGTATTTGAACCAGTATTGTAGTGAACTGGACATTGACTATCCATGTTCTGTAAAGCAGCATGACCCAAAAACCTGCATGACCCACAGATTACCAAGTGCCAGAAGGCAGTATTATTTGAACCCCTATTTTAGTTGAACTGGACATTGACTATACCTGTCCTGTACCGCAGCATGACCCGAAAACCTGCAGGACCCACAGATCACAATGTGTTGGAAGAAAGTAATCTTTGAACCACCATTTTAGTTGAACTGGATATTGACTATACCTGTCATGTACCCCAGCATGACCCCAAAACCCGCATGACCCACAGAATAAAAAGTGCAATAAGAAAGTAGTCTTTGAACCTCAATTTTACTTGAACTGGTCATTGACTATCCATGTCCTGTACCGCAGCATGACCCGAAAACCTGCAGGACCCACAGATCACAATGTGTTGGAAGAAAGTAATCTTTGAACCACCATTTTAGTTGAACTGGACATTGACTATACCTGTCATGTACCCCAGCATGACCCCCAAACCCGCATGTCCCACAGATTGAAAAGTACCCGAAGAAAGTAGTCTTTGAACCACCATTTTAGTTGAACTGGACATTGACTATCCATGTTCTGTAATGCAGTATGACCCGAATACCTGCATGACCCACAGATCACAAAGTACTGTAAAAAAGTAGTATTTGAACCATTATTTTAGTGAAATGGACATTGACTATCCATAGTCTGTGCCGCAGCATGACCCAAAAACCCGCACAGGTGCCCTTATGGACCATAAGCAGAAAAATTCGCAATAAGAAATAAACTATACTAAAAAAACTAGTTTTCCAATACTGCTGCTGCTAGAGCTACTTGGCATTCTACTGCTGTCACGTTGGTGATATTGTTCCACCATGACATTAGAACGTGAAGCAAACAAAACGGATGTACCCAGTAGGTCAAGGAGGACTGTCTGAAAATCCTGCATTCTACTGTCAAGTGGGTTGAAGGAAATTACTGATCAAGGAGAGTGAGGCTGTGAACGTGGTGCGGTGAGAGCCATGGATGGCGTCTGTCATCTTTTAACACGCAGGATCAGCTAGCAGGGCTGTACATACAGTGGGTGCGGTGAGAGCCAGGGCTGGCAATAGAGATGGGCGAATTTCTCAAAAATTCGATTCGCCGAGTTCGCCGAATTTTCCGACAAAATTTGTTTCGACCTGAATATATTTGCGATGAATCGCTTTAAAAAACAGCTATTTCTTGGCTGCAGAGAGCCTGTAGGGTGCTGTAGAACATTGTGCCATGCTCAAATATGCAGAGGGAGCTTGGTTTGGTCTTCATACAATGCTGTGTTTTAGTATGACACGCACATGACTGCCGCCGCTATTAGAATTGCTTCACTCTTCAATTCCCTGGGCACTTACAGGGGCAAAACTCACCAAATAACTGAACCAGGAATGCAGCCTGATAAAGTCATGTCAGCGCCAGCTGGAAAAAAACAAGCTGAGGGCTAAGATCCTACCATAGCGTCAAAGAACACAATAGTAGGTTTCTGGAGCGGCTGCAGGTCGCAGCACAGTAAGGGGACGTCACAGTAGGGGTCACCCTGCGAGGTCACAGCTTCCGGTGTCATCTAGCGGCCATGTGTTGACCACACACTAGGTCATACACTTTCTACCAGACGACATCTGACAACCCCAGCCAAGAGTCTGTGGGTTTGTCAGACACAACCCTTAGATGGCATGGCCCGGGAGCAGGTAAGGGGCCCTCACCTGTCCTCAACCCACCTCTGTCCCGTTCGCTTCCCACATCCAGAGAACTACTATGTGCTGTGGCCTCTGCTCCACTATACAGTGAGTACCAACTATTTGAGGACAGTGGGCAGCAATGAGGTGGGGAAGACATCCGCTGCTTCTTGTAGAAGTGGGCAAGTAGTTATGAGGAGAGTTGCAATAGGGGGTTATGTTGAAAGCGGTCATGCTTTGTACAGCGACACCGCTGAGGAGGACGGCGGTGACAGGCAAACACTAATCGATGTAGCCGATCGGAAAATTCAGCCCACTACATGTCTCCTTGTGCCCCCTTTTCTGCCTGGGATGAAGTGGCGCTCTAGGTGGTTTCCTACCTTCGACTACCCATCGTCCCGGCCATGGAAGCAAGGGCTTCATCGTTATCATTGGGAGAAGAGAGTGGCAGCTTGCGTGTCAGGCAGTGGCGCAGCCCGCAAGTCAGTAGTGTGGCCGGGAGTCAGCATGGTGGTAGCAGTGCGAGGTTGGGAGACAAACGGCCATGATTTAGACCACCCACTTTGCAGGTCCCAGAAAGTAGCGGCACAGTGGCTCACCGGGGCAGCTGTGGTAACAGTCAGTAAGTGCAAAGCATTGGTGGTAAAATCCTCGGCGGTGTGCCAGTTTTTTTTAAGAGACACCAGAGGAGGCGAACGTAACTATATGTAGAATCTGTGGGCAGAAAGTAAAGTGTGACCAGGGACCTAACATTCGCACCACGGGCCTGCATCAACATCATGCAGTATCACCATACAGTGGCCTGGGAGAAACGTGTTTCAGATGGGGTGGTTCATCCTGTCCCAACAGCAGCAGTACCCAGTGGCACGCTTCCCATTTCAGGCAGTCAATGCTTCACCACTTCTGCCGAAGACAACTCCCTGTCTTTTCCATCATCTACCAGTCCAGATACTCCTGCTCCTCCGCACTCATGGTGCCAGCAGTCGTTCACCGAGACGATTGCCAAGAGACAGCAGTATGCGTCTAGCCATTCCTAAGTGCAGAAGCTTACCGTGCTCCTGTCCAAATTCCTCCCTTTTCAAGTGGTGGACTCTGCACCATTCAGAGAACTGGCCAGGAAACTTTGCATTCACTTTGGCCATGTCTACACTGCCAAGCACACCCTCCTTAAGCTAAACAGAACAGAAAAAACAGAAACAGAGAAAAACAGGAATTGATGAACAGGGGGAAATTGATGAACAGGAATAAATATATTAACAGGGAGTAATTGATGAACAGGGGGAAATTGATGAACAGGGGGAAATTGATGAACAGAGAAAGGCCATTAATGGTTTATTGATGATCCAAGCGGACAGAAGTACACCCCTGTGTAATTTTAATGTCAGCCAGTGGCAGCTTATGTGTGACACCTGCTGTTTGCTCAGGCCCTCTTAGGTGGACACGTTATTTGTCAGTTGCCAGGACTACGGGATGCAGTGACGTCATTCCACTGCTTCATGTCCTGGAACAGATGCTGCAAAATCTGTCTGGTCCTGACTGGACTGGAGATGTGGCGACTACATCTCATGGCCACATGAGTCCAGTGGGGGCTGAACTGGAGGAGGAAGACACTGGAGCACAAGCAGTGTCTGGCGAAATGAGTCTTTTTTTTATTCAGGTGACAGGAGAGGAGCAGTAGCAACCGGAGGATTTGGAAGACGACCCAGACACCCTTTGGCAGTATACAGTGGAGATGGAGGCAGGGAGTCCCTCAGAGTCACTTGCGCAGATGGCCCACTGCATGCTGATTTGCCTGGCTAGTGACAGCTGAATTGTCACCATCCGGCAGAGGGATGACTTCTGGCTCTCAACCCTCTTGGACCCTCATTACCAGTCTCAAATGGGGGCATTTTTTCACCTGCTAAGACAGAGGACAAACTCAAGTACTATAGAGAAATCCTATGTAGTCAGTTGGCCACTGCCTATCTGCGCCATAGTCCATCCTCTAGCAGGTCTGACCGGGTGGTTCATCAGTGCTCATGTACCACTGCCACGGCTGCTGTGGGGAGATGGGAGGGGTTACGAGTAGTACCAGCTCCGTCAGCAGCAACACTAACATGATTGAGGATTCCCAGAATCTGAAATTCCCTAATAATAGCACAGGTGAAATTTAAATGATGGCGGGCAAAAAACACTCTATTTCAATCCCAATACAACACTATCAGGATTGAGTGGATTACTTGAATTTAAAATTCCCTAATACAACAGGAGTTATTGGAATAGTGGTGCAGAAAAAGCAGTCTGTATTTCTATCCCAATGCAACACTATCAGGATTGAGTGGATTTTTAGAAACTGAAATTGCCTAATAATACAACAGGTGAGATTGCAATGTATATGGGGCAGAATTACACCCACCATGAACACCCTGGGAGAAGACCCCACAAACTAAACAAAATGATGACGCTGGTGGTAATAAATTTAGGCAATTGAGCCCCAGTCTCTGATAAAAGCAGCTTCTTTCAGGATGAGTTGTATAGAGCAATGGGATCCAGAATGCTGAGTGAGAAAGTAACAGACATATAGTGGTCTTTTCCCCGCTCCCTGAATAAAGCTGTATAATGAGATCTGTGTAGCAGCAGATACAGATCACTCAGTGAACAAGTAACAGACTTGTAATGGTCTTTTTCCCCCTCCCCAATTGCTAATTAAAGCTGTATAATGAGAGCTGTGTAAGAGCCAGATCAGCAGCACAGACGCTATGCCAGGACACAACGAGAGGAATGTGAAAGCACAGGTGCTGTCCGGACTTATATAGTGCTGTGACGTCACAGAATCCCGCTGGTCTCTGATTGGCTTCATGTCTGCACATGTTATTAAGGGTCCTCCTTTTTTCCTCCCAGAGTTCTCTGCCCCGTGTAACGGCATGTGCTTGCGGCCATTTTAGCAATTAAAAACACGCTTAGTTCCCGCGAATCACCTTAATCTTCGGCTTCGTGCAGAACCAAAGTTTTCCTGAAATTCTAAACGAACTCCACTTAGAATCAATTCGCCCATCTCTAGCTGGCATCAGTCATCTATTAACATGGCAAAAATGAATTTATGACACAGCAACGAAAACAGTCGGTCCGAAGCAGAGTGCGGAAGCGGAATTGTGAGCTAAGACCTTGATCCTTCCTCAGAAGATAGTCAAGACATGGGTAGCGCTTGAGAAATTTCTTCCTCTACGAGAGCGCTTGCCCCTCCGTATGTGTGTGGACCAATTGAGCTTCACTTGGAAACGCTGGTGGTTGACGCTCCAGTTCCACCCAGGTGCCCTTTTTCTTGGCTTTCTTTTTCTCGTTTTACTCAACGTGCTGGAGGAAATTGTCTCTGTTCTTGGGGTGGTGAATGTGCTCCATACGAACATTGATTCTTGCACAAGGGTTGTACCATGTATCTGCTTGTTCACAATCATACCAATAGCATGCTTTTTCACATTGTAGATCCTGGCAGTATTGCCATGGATGATAGCATTTAGGTGGCATGCCTTTTTCTGTGGTGCCCATACCCTTAATGTTCACATAAAAGTTTTTTGATGTGCAAAACCAAGTGTTGTTTCTGATTATATATAGGGAGGAGTGGCTGCCTCCATTTTGGTTTTTGCACCCCACCCACTTCCTCAGGTTTTAAATCAGTGCAGTGTGCTTTGAAGCAGGTATCTTCGCTCCTTCAAGTATGCAGGTCTGAACAGGGCCCAATAGAGAGGTAACAATAGCATAGGACACACCTGTACTGAGGTCCCGGTGAAGTTGCGGAGGTGGGCTTAAGCATTTTTGGCCAAAAGTGTGAACTAAGAACCTCAAAATTTTTCATGTATCCTAATTAGCAGTAATGCTTTTTCCAAATTTCCTATGTCCTTTTTGATAGTTTCCTTAGTCCATAGTGTGCCACTGTTATTTGAATTTGAATGTCTAAATGTTCACAATGTTGCCATTCTTGCAGATGCGCATGTATATTGACAAAGGCAGAGGGCCACTGACCGGAGTACTGTCCTATTTGCACCCCTGGCACCCCTTTCACAATAAAATGACCCCAAAACCACCAGAAATGCCTTTATGGACACAGAGAGTAAAATTAGCAACAATAAATGAGTATTTGAAACAAGATTTATTTGAATAGAATCTTGAATATTGCAGTCTTTTCCAGCTGCTTGACCCCAAAACCAGCAAAAATGACCTTTTCAACACTTCAACACTCGATAAAAATCGTCAGAAAAAAAGATTTAAAAAAAAAAAAAAAACATTATTGGGGGAATACGACCTGGATTATAGCTTGTTTTTTACAGCAGCATGCCCCCAAAAATTCGAAAAAATATCTTTTGGCCACTGTTGACAATTGTGACGAACATATGGCTGCTTCAATCCACTTTTTTACAATATGACCTGTAATATAGCTGTTTTTTACAGTAGCATGCCCCCAATAATTAGAAACATGACCTTTCGGCCACTGCTAAAAATTGTGAGAAAGAAATGCCACTTAGAAACCACATTTCTGTTCCAAAGGACCTGGAGTATAGCTGTTTTTCACAGCACCATGACCCCAAAAACCATTGACAGTGCTTAAAATTTACATGAAGAAATTAGTAAATGGAATATGTTTTTTTCATGAAACCGTGTACAATTGGTGTCTTTCACAGTCTTCTAACTGCAAAACTGCAAGCATTTTGGGCACTCAGAATAAAAATTGCAGTAAGAAATGATCAATTTAAAAAACTTTTTTCAAGAGGTCCAAATCTTCTTGAAGAGGAAAGGGAACTAGACCGGCAACTACTCTGTGGTCTCGGCAACTAGGGCCTCACATCATTAGAGATCCACGCCTGATTCATCTTAATGAAAGTCAAATTATCCACATTCTCAGTGGAAAGCCGTTTGCTGGGCAGGACAACACCTCTATGGCGTGGCGAGTGAGTTCAGGCCATTCATCCATTTTGGATACCCAGAAGTCAATTGGGTCCGGAACATGTCCAAAAGCATTGGTGTTGAGACACAGATAGTCGTGGATAGTGTTGAGCGATTATAAAAGTTGAAATTGGCACGGTTTTTACGTTGATCGGAATTTTCCGATCACTTGATAATTTAGGTGAGAATCTGCACATAATCTATTAATATCGCACCATTTTTGGCATTTCCTGTCATTTTGGCGGCCAGCAAATCAGCTTAGAGAATAGAGCAGGGTGAGCTGGGTGTGCGACGTCATGACTGAGATGTGTATGGTTGTGATTGGCTGGAAAAATCACATGACCTCGTTTTACATAGAACAGCCCTTCCTGTTCAGCATCAGTGTGTCTCTGTGTCTCATAAGAGCAGGACGTGTAGTCAGCTTTCTCCTCAATATAGCTCAGCGACACAGTTCTCTTTGTTCACACAGACAACTATGCTTTTAGCTGTGAACATTAGAACATAGGTAGATAAGAGAATTTCAGTTTTTAGTTAGTTAGGCTGAGACTTTGAAAGAAGCATCTAGCGCTGTACAGCTGCGGCGGGGGGCCGGGGGGGAGCGGGGGTGCGGGCGAACACAGACAGGCAGGCTTTTGAAAGGAGAGTGTATATTGTGCAGTCCAGACTGCTTTGACCCTGGATTGAAATGGCTTTTTATTACCAGTTTTTGGCTAGTTTTTGGTGAAATAGTACCTTGTATTTTGTGCAGCCTGTACTTATATTAGGATACAGAACTTTTCTGGTAAATGCAGGTGTATTTGATAGGTGCAAAACCCACCTTTTATTATCCGTACACAATTTAATTACGTGTTTTTCACTTTTGTGCAGCCCAGTTTTGTTCAAAGACCCACTTTGTACTTACAGTAGGATACAGAACTAATCTAGTCAACGCAGGTTTATTTCATAGGTGCAAAGACCACCTATTTTTATCAGTACTCAATTTAATTACGTGTTTTTCACTTTGGCACAGCCCAGTTTGTTCAAAGACTCACTTTATACTTACAATAGGATACAGAGCTTTTCTAGTCACCGCAGGTGTATTTCATAGGTGTGTCGTAGCTTAATAAAGCTTTTTAGATGTTGATCGGGTTTTCAAATTAAAAATCAGTTGAAGGTAAAAATATCCAGGTTCATTCAATGCAAGCATTATGAGACACACAGCATATATAACATCATCATTGCATATGCTCAAGAATGTCTGCTCCCTCCTACCGCAATTCATGGTTTTATAGACCCCCGTCTCCTGCAAGAATACATTTTGCAAATCAATTTAAAACATAGCTAGTCTCTTATACGCTGGTTTAAAGTTTAATTTCCATATGGCCACCTCCTTACTCACTGAAATAAAGAAACTTTATTCCTTTAAATGTCTGTACCTCCAGGCCATGTGTTTCCTATTATTGGAGGAGGGGGGAGCCATGTCTATTAGTATGAGTATATACAAAATATAAATATTACCCTCACAATTCTCCCCCTTTGAGCAGATATGTGTGATCAGATCTGTCTTTAGATTTTTTTCTGAGTACATTCTCATGCAGCTAACCTGCACTGCCAGACTTCCTAGTTACATGCTTCTTTTTTCCCTACCTATCCCATGCTGGATTCCTCAGAAAAAAAAGATCATCTACACATATTAAGCTCATCTAAAATTGTGAGGCTGCTTATGCCCTGAAGAGAAGATATTATATTCTCACAAGTCACAACAAGATATAACTATCTTCTTCTTTTAGTTTCCAAATATCCACCTACGGTGAGCATTGAACATTTAATACACGCACATTATTTTGAGCAGTACACCTTGTATAACCATCTGTAATATCCCTATCAGCTATCCACTTAGGCCTCTAAATCAATTTGCTAGATTTAAAAATGACAACATATCACCCCATCATGAGTCCTTCTTCACTTGGTTTTGCTTTCTCAACCATACATCACTCAGTCTTGCAAAAAACACTATTTTTAAATCTGCCCTTATTTGCAAATTTCCTGCTGGATCAGTATAAAAATCAAGTAACTTATACCCATGAAAACTAAATGAGATTTTCCCAATTTTCCTTGGCTTGCTATCTGCTGCCCTTTTATACAGTGTATGCCTGGGAATCTTGTTTATATCTACATCCTTATGGGGGACTAAGAAGGTAAATGGTGACAGCCGGGCTATAGTGCATGTTCTTTCTATTGTAAGAAGAATCCACTTATATGTAGCATATTTCATGTCTTATGTACATCTTTCAGATGTGTGGACCTATGTAATAGATTACTATCATGTACAAAGGAGCAATTCTAATATACACACACATCTCCTTTTACTATCCCCATATCCTCTAACTGTATTCCAAAACCTACATTCGAAGTTATCACCAATATCTTGAGGGACCTGATTACTAAAAGTCCCATTTCCAAATGCAGAACACTCGTCACCATCTGCCAAAAATAAATATTTACTCTCTTCCCATTTTAATCCATGAGTATCTACTACTAAACAAGTAGCTCCTACACCAACATAAATCCCTACATTATCACAAATGGAGGCCTTTCCTATTGACACTTTTTAATTCAGGAGCTCATATTTTCTTAACTTTACTGATGGGACTCGTACTCTTAAATTCCCAACCCTCCTATATTAACACATTCACTCTCTGACCCTCATCTGTATGTGTTGTGAGGTTAACATAAAAAAAACATTGAATGTGTCCATCCTGTTATGGGTAAGAGTACTTCAGTGATGTTCCATCATTAGTCCAGATTTGAAATTAGAAGTTGTACTTTCTAGGGGGTAGCAAGACATTATAGACAGTTCTTCCCAGGTTGACAGAATTGCTAGATAAGGCAAAGTCCTAGCACTTGCTGGGGTGTGCACATATTCAACAATAATCATGATAGTTAATGATTAGTGATGAGCGATTATTATTGACAAAGTTGAAATCGGCACGGTTTTTATGTTGATCAGAATTTTTCGATCACGCGATAATTTAGGTGAAAATCTGCGCATAATCTTTTTTTTTTTTTATGGCTATTGCAACACCCTTTGTTGCATAAAAAGCATCCAACATGTAGATGCGTTTTTGCTGCAGCAGAAACGCACCCTATAGGTTTAAATAGGGCGTCTGCTGCGTCTTTCGGATCAAGAATTGAATTGTCAATTCTTTAAACGGATCCGAAAGACGCAAGTAATCATGTATCGGTGATCACTCATCTGAACACTGATGTGTTTTACATTGAAAGCAACGTAATTCACACTGCACATTGTTAGATGCCTGTTTGGACCCTATAGAGTCCGGAACACGTATCCAAACGCGCATCTAAAAACGTATTGAACACGACGTGTGAGCATCCAATAAAATTTCGTCTTTAACCTCTTAAGCCGAACACCTGAAAAGTAGTTAATGAGCAGAACATTAATTTTTAGCTTTTGCCTCCTTGTGTTTCAACAGTTGTAACTTTTTTATTTTTTTCAATGTCACAGTTGTATGAGACCACATTTTATTCGAGACAAGTTGTACTTTATGGGGGAATAGTTTAAGTTCACTTCTAAATAATTGCAATATTTTTTTATTTATTTTTTTACATTTTTATTTTTTTTAAATATTTTTTTTTTTCTTTTTCAAAAGAACTTTATTGAAAATAAGTAGTCATATAATTAATCTGCGCATAATCTATTAATACCGCGCCATTTTCGCCGCTTCCGGTCATTTTGGAGGCCAGCAAATCAGCTTAGAAAATAGAGCAGGTTGAGCTGGGTGTGCGACGTCATGTCTGGGATGTGTATGGTTGTGATTGGCTGGAAAAATCACATGACCTCGTTTTACATAGAACAGCCCTTCCTGTTCAGCATCAGTGTGTGTCTGTTTCTCACAAGAGCAGGACGTGTGCTAGGTCTCTCTCAATACAGCTCAGCGAAACAGTTCTCTTTGTTCACACAGACAACTATGCTTTTAGCTGTGAACATTAGAACATAGGTAGAGTAGAAAATTTCAGTTTTTAGTTACTTCGGCTGAGAATTTTAAAGGAGCATCTAGCGTTGTACAGCGGCGGGGGGTGCAGGCGAACACAGACAGAAAGGCTGGCAGGCAGGCAGGCTTTTGAAAGGAGAGTGGATATTGTGCAGCCAGACTCTGCTTTGATCCTGCATTGAAATGGTTTTTTATTAACAGTTTTTGGCCACTTTTTGGTGAAATATTAGCTTGTATTTTGTGCATCCTGTACTTATATTAGGATACAGATCTTTTCTAGTAACTGCAGGTGTATTTGATAGGTGCAAAACTCACCTTTCATTATCTGTACACGATTTAATTCATTTTTATTTCACTTTGGCGCAGCTCAGTTTTGTTCAAAGACCCACTTTGTACTAACAATAGGATACAGAACTTTTCTAGTCACCGCAGGTGTATTTCATAGGTGCAAAAACCACCTTTTATTATCCGTACACAATTAAATTAGGTTTTTCTCACTTTGGCGCAGGCCATTTTTGTTGAAAGACCCATCTTGTACTTATTTTACCATAAAGATCTTTTCTAGTAACTGCAGGTGTATTTGATAGGTGCAAAACTCACCTTTTATTATCTGCACATGATTTAATTAGTTGTTTTTTTTCACTTTAGTGCAGCTCAGTTTTGATCAAAGACCTACTTTGTACTTACAATAGGATACAGAACTTTTCTAGTCACCGCAGGTGTATTTCATAGGTGCAAAATCCACCTTTTATTATCCGTACATAATTTAATTAGGTTTTTTTTTCACTTTGGCGCAGGCCATTTTTGTTAAAAGACCCATCTTGTAGGATATTACCATACAGAAATTTGCTAGCAATTGGTGTTGTATTTCATAGGTGCAAAAACCACCTATTATTATCAGTACACAATTTAATTACGTATTTTTCACTTTGGCGCAGCTCAGTTTTGTTCAAAGACCAATTTTGTACTTATATTACCATACAGAAATTTGCTAGTAATTGCAGGTGTATTTCATAGGTGCAAAACCCACCTTTTATTAAACTTATACATTTCAAATATGTTTTTTCTAGTTACTGTTGGTGTATTTCATTGGTGCAAAAAACACCGTTTGTTATCCGTATAACTTTTAAATAGCTGTATTGCACGTGGTGCGGCCCTAGTTTTTTTCAAATAGCCACGTTGTACGACAATTCTGATAGAAAAATTTTCTAGCAACTGTTCTCGTTTGTCATTGCTGCAAAAAAACGCAATTTCTCATCCGTGTAACTTTTGAATAGTTTTATTGCGCTCGTTTAATCTCATTTTTGGCGCAGATAGCGCACTTGTATGATAGTTTGTTAAAAAACTATCAATTCCTAGTCCTACTGGGCAGTTGTAAATCCCTGGGACTGAAGGAAGAACACTGTTGATTTTGTCTTACGGTTCTTCCACCAGACCACATTTCACAGGTATTCGCTAGAAACATTTCAGTTTCTAATCCTAGTTGGCTGTAGGAAATTAGAGGGATTTAAGAATAGCTGTGATTTGCTGTCTTTTAATAAGAGACTGTCAAAAACTCTTCCATACTTTCTTAAATTTTTATCTTTCTGAACATGGAGCAAAATGCAGGTGGTAAGCGAGCAAAGAGGGGTGTAGGACATGGAGGTAGAGGTACGAGAGAAGGTGCTCCTTCCAGTGCTGGCGACAACACGCAAGCCAGCGTATCGTCGGTTGCAGGACCGTCAGGCCTGTCATCGCTGGGTCAGGGCCCTGTGAATCTCAGTAACGAACAGCGTCGCCAATCTGTTCTTCAGTGGTTAATGCAACCTGCATCCAGCAGTCTTACCTCCTCATCCTCCCAGTCACAGCCACAAATGTTGTCATTATCATCATCATCATGTTGGTCAAGACAGGCATAGTCAATGTCCAGTGAAACTAAAATGGTGGTTGAAAGACTCCTTTTTTCGGCACTTTTTAAATCTGGGGGTCATGCAGGTTTGGGGCTCATGCTGTGGCCCAGGACAGGTATAGTGTGTGACCAGTGAAACTAAAATGGTGGTTGAAAGACTCCTTTTTCTGGCACTTTTTAATCTGGGGGTCATGCAGTTTGGGGCTCATGCTGTGGCCCAGGACAGGGATATTCTATGTCCATTGAAACTTAAATTGTGGTTGAAAGACTCCTTTTTCCAGCACTTTTTAATCTGGGGTCATGCAGGTTTGGGGCTCATGCTGTGGCCCAGGACAGGGATAGTCTATGTCCAGTGAAACTAAAATGGTGGTTGAAAGACTCCTTTTTACGGCACTTTTTAATCTGGGGTCTTGCAGGTTTGGGGCTCATGCTGCATTCCAGGACAGGGATAGTCAATGTATAGTTCAAGTAAAAGGATGGTTCAAATCATACTGCCTTCTGGCACTTTTTAATTTGTGGGTCATGCAGGTTTAAGGGTCATGCTGTGGTACAAGACAGGGATAGTGAATGGTCTGTGACTTTTTTTCTGTGGCTTTTATAACCTAAGTGTGTTGCCTAAGATGTAGCACGTATCCATTTGACTGTTGTGGATGTTTATTCCAGCTTCTCCATCCCTGTTTGGGTATAAGAATGAAGGTGTTGTTCTTCTCCCATAGACTTTAATGGTCATCGGTGATAATCTATTATCGACTATCGGAAATCGTCTTGATATTTGGCTATATCGACTATCGACCCGATGACGATAGTCGACGTAATCGCTCATCACTATTAATGATGTTTCAGGAACTTATTAAGCATCTTTCATCTTTCTAATCAGGGGAAGGAGTGATTCTCTTGTAGTGGCTGGTGTGGACCCAGTTGTTCTTTCTCTCTAGTTTCATCAAAGTCTCAGTTGTCAGCAGAACTTGAAATGGACCGTCGTAATGATGGGCTCAAGGCTCCTTCTCACGTGTCTTTCAAGGACCACCCAATCATCCAGTTCAAGGTTGTGGCTACTCAGGTCACTTATTATTTCTGGAATAGAATCAAAAACTTGTTTATGTACTGCTTTAAGGTGTTTCTGCAGGGTCTGTACATATCCTGTCATACTGTTATGCTGTATGCGTAAATCTGTGGGAAATATGGCCCTGTCTTGGGGGAGTACCAACCAAGATCTCATAGGGGGACAGTTTAATTTTCCTTAAGGTGTACAACAGACTGAAAACAAAGCTAATGGCAAACACTCTGACCATGGCTTCCTTGTTTCTTTCATTTAACTGTTCTATTTTTCCTTTCCTCTGAAGATGGTAGAGAATGTGTTCTATACCTAAGGCACCTGTCTCTTCTTTCATGACTTCTCCTGTGAAGTATGTTCCTCTATCACTCTATTGGTTCTGGTAGCCCAAATCAACTTTTGGGCACTTTTCTGTTGCTTTCCGTATTGGGAAGGCTTCAGGCCAACTGGAAAAGAGATCTACGCCAACAAGTACAATTTTCACTCCTTGAAATGGACACAGCTGTCGAGGCATGTGTTCCTGGGGGACCTTTCCTACCTTACCTATTCTGTTTTTTGCGCATGTCGTACAGGCTTGATAGTATCTGGCTGCAGCCGTACTGAAGCCAAGAGAAACCCAATACTTGTTTACTAGCAAACATATACATAGAGGTCTTAGACTGATGGGTCAGTCCATAGAATGCTTAGGCCATTATTGGGAAAAGGACCCAGGGGAGGCAGAGCTTATTGCCCACACTCCACAGGTCACCCTCATTTAACTGAGCTCCCTGTTTCTCCCACTCCCCCTTTTCAACCTTCTGAGTGGAGATTGAAGGGTCCTAAGGACATCAGGGGTAACAGGGTCTATGGTGGACATGGCCTGTACAGTCACAAGATCCTTAACCCTAGGCTTTGTCGCAGCCAGTTTTGCCGCTTTTGTCTGCTCTTATTTCCCCTTGCTTCGGGGCTGTCAGATTGTCCTGACCTTAATTGTTCCAAGCTCTGTAGGCAACAACAGGGCTTCCATTAGGTCTCTGACACTTTCTGGATTCTTGATGGGTTTCTATTTGATGTTAAAAATGCCCAGGTTCTCCATATGGGACCATAATCATGGGCTATTCCAAATGTATGACATGAGTCTGTGTATATGTTTGTAGTCTTACCCTCGGCTGCTGTCCATGCCTCTGTGAGTGCTCTCAACTCCCCTCCTGGCAAATGAAGTGGAAGTGGTTAAACTTTTATTACCTTATGTTGCGTGACCACCTTATATCCAATGTGATACCTGCTGTATTCCTAGTACCTGGTTCCTTCAATAAAGAACTCAAAGGTTAGAATTAGTGATTGGGAAGACCTTCACATGGGTAAATCCTATTGTTTCTTGTGCCATTAGGACCATGCAAGTATATTCTTCCTCATCTTTACCATCTACTTCTACTTCTTCCCCCTTTGGGTCTAAGATCTAGGGTAACAGAGTGGTAGGGTTCAAGGTTCTACACCAAGTCAGTGAAACACTTGGGACATCAGTAATGCACACTGCAGGCGTAGCTAACAGGCCATAGAGATATGTCATAGTTGCACCTGAGAATATTATGTACATCATACAGGGTATGTATTGTTATGGGGTAATCCAGCACAACCTCTGAGACTTTATGTATAAGTACTTGAACTACAATGACTATTCGTACACATAAGGGGTTCCTCTCGCCACTGGATTTATTCTAGCTGAGTTATAGCTACTGGTCTCTGCTGTGTAACATGTGACTGTGTAAGGACTGCCGTGGCATGACCATTTATCTTATTGCAGTACAGTAAGAATAGATTGTCGTAGTCAGGTGGTAGGTAAAAATATCCAGGTTTATTCAATGCAAGCATTGTGAGACACACAGCATATATAACTAGAGATGGGCGAATTGATTCTAACAAAGTGGAATTCGTTTAGAATTTCAGGAAAACTTCGGTTCTGAACGAAGTTGAAGTTTGGGGTACTTCACGTGAACGAAGTGTGCTTTTGATTAATAACATGGCTGCGAGCACATGGCGTTACATGGGGCAAAGAACTCTGGGAGGAAGAAGGGCATAGCCTACATGACATGTGCAGAGATGAAGCCAATCAGAGACCGGAGGGATTCTGTGACATCACTGCACTATATAAATCCGGGCGCAACGCTGGGAGCTCATACCGCTCTCACTGTACTGATTAGGGAAGGTGCTGCCACGGCTGCTAATGATATCTCTTACTAAAGAACTGATTTTTATACAGCGATTTTTTGGGGGGTGTCACAGCTTGTCTCAGAGACTGCTTCTCTTAACGTTCTAATTCTGATTTTGTGGGGTATTGGAACTAAAGTCCAGAGTGCGTCCAATGCAGCTGCATATACATTTTAATGCTATCTGCTCACAGCACATTGAATATCCAAGGGTTATCTAAGCCTGTTCCTGTTGTATTCATTTAAAGAAACAGCGTTTTTACAATCCAAATACTACTTCATTTTTGGTTGCTCAATTCTTTTGCGCAATTTACATCCAGGGGTTAATTAAGCGTTGTTCTGCTGTTGTGGTGACTAAAAGAAAGCGTCTTTTTCACCGCCAAAAAATACATTTTTCCTGTAGCATAATTCATAACCGAAGGTTAATTACAAGTTTTTCTGTTGTTCTGTACCGTAAAATACACGCCATTGTAACACGCTACAAAGCTGGTAGTTTTTGGTTGCTCAATTCTTTTACGCAATTTACATCTAGGGGTTAATTAAGCGTTGTTCTGCTGTTGTGGTCACTAAAAGAAACGTTCTTTTTCACCTCCAAAGAAGCAATTTTGCCTGTAGCATAATTAATATCCGAAGGTTAATTAAGCCTGTTTGTGCTTTTACATTCAGTAAAATACACAGTGTTTTTTAACGACACATACAAGTAAATTTTTCCTGGCCATTTGTGGAGCGCAATTTATATCCAAGGGTTACCCAAGCTTGTTACTGGGTTCATTTGGAGTCAAATACAGGGTGTGTATTTATCATATACAGATATCTTCATCAAACAGTGTCTGTACATTTTAGAACAAACAGTATGACAGACAGAGAAGTGGCATGTTCTTTACTTGCGAGTGGCAGTGGCACAAACATTCCTGGAGCAGGCCCAGGTCGCAGCACAGCAAGGGGACGTCACAGCAGGGGTCACATGGTGAGGCCAGAACTGCCGGTGTTATCTAGTGGCCGTGTGTTGTACAGCAACCCAATGGTTCTTGATTGGTTGACTAGGTCATCTACTTCCTCCCAGATGACATCTGACAACCCCAGCCAAGAGTCGGTGGGAACGTCAGACACAACCCTTAGTTGGCATGGCCCGGGAGCGGGTCAGCGGCCCTCACCTGTCCTCAACCCGCCTCTGTCCCATCTGGTTCCCTCAGCCAGAGATCTACTATGTGGTCTGGGCTCAGCGCCACTATATAGCGAGGATGAACAATTTGAGGAGGGCAGTCAGCAGCTACTTGGCAGCAAAGAAATGGGGCCAATATCCCCTGCTTCTTGCAGTAGGCGGCAAAGTATAGATGTGGAGAGTGGCATGGGAGGTCATGTTGTGAGGGGTCAGCCTCTGCATACCAAGACCGGTGATGAGGACAGCAGTGACGATGAAACACAAATAGATGATGATGTAGCCGACCGCACTTCGGAGCCATGTGAGGCAAGGGCTTCATCATCGTCAGGAGAAGAGGGCGTTAGCTTGCGCTTCAGGCAGCGGCGCAGCCAGAAAGTGGGTTGTGTGGCCGTGAGTCAGCAGGATAGCAGCAGTGTGAGGTCGGGAGCCAAGCGGCCACAGGGTAAAAAACCCGCTTCGCAATTCCAAGAAAGTAGCTGCACAGGGGCTCAGCGAGGCAGAGGCTGTAGTCGTAACTCAATGCTGAGAGTTGGCGTTAAAATACGATACTCGGCGGTGTGGCAGTTCTTTGCTAAGACAGTGGAGGAGCCGAATATGGGTATATGTAGAATCTGTGGGCAGAAAGTGAAGCGCGGCCAGGGAGCTAACGTTGGCACCATGGCCCTGCCTCAACACATGCAGCGTCACCATCCGGTGGCCTGTGAGAAATGTGGCTCAGATGTGGTGGTCCATCCTGCCGCCGCAGCAACAGCAGCAGCAGTGCCCAGTGGCACGCATGCCATTGCAGCCGGTCAAGGCTCCACCACCTCTGCAGAAGGGAGCTGTTTCTCTTTGATATCATCTCCCGGTTCAGATGCTCCTGCTCCTCGCTACTCATGGTGCCAGCAGTCGTTCAGCGAGGCGATTTCAAAGAGACAACAGTATGCGTCCAACCATCCTAAGGTGCAGAAGCTGACCGTGCTCCTGTCCAAGTTGTTGGTACTGCAGTCCCTCCCTTTCCAAATGGTGGACTCTGCACCGTTCAGAGAACTTATGCCTTGTACCGAGCCGAGATGGAGAGTTCCAAGCCGTAATTTCTTTTCCAAAAAGGCAGTACTGTTAATCGGTTTCATCATTACATTCCTATTAAGCTCATCAGATAGTTTGTTAAACTGCTTTTATTGCTATACATCCATATCGAACTATCAGATATATCTCACACAGCTTTGCTTGAGACAGATGCAGTGTCTGCTAGAACCAAGAAAGTCAAGGCCTTCCTCCTCCCCCCAGATGATACAGTGCATTTGGGAATGTGTCATATCAGCTAATGCTTCATACGTACATGCAAATTTTTTAACTTGTCTCTTAGAATACCCAAATTTCCAATATGTAGTGTTAAAAGTCATGTGATTAAAAATTTTTATTGGGAAAATTAAATTTTTGGT
>JAODAL010038727.1:0-38853 GCA_025379985.1 Phyllomedusa bahiana
GAAAAATAATTTTTTCCAATCAACAATGTTTTTTTTTTGGGTTTTTTCTCTCATTTTTGGGGTCTACCTATATGTAAATTTAATCCCCTTTTTTTAAGTGTGAAAACTTCCCAAAATTTGGGGGGTGACTAAATACTTTTCTCCCCCTTTGGGGTCCTATAGTAATAATGGGTTATAGGGCCTCAAGTAAGTTTTTAGGTACAGTTTAAACCAGAAGTTTACATACACTATGTACAAGACACATTTGCATGTTTTTCTCACATCTAAAATGAAATCAAAAAACCTTCCTGTTTTGGGTCAATTAGGATTCCAAAATTATTTATATTTCCCAAAATCCAGATTAATGAGGGAGGGGGAAAATTTTAAGGGATTTCTTTTACTTCTGCAAAGTAAAAAAGTTTACATACATTTCTTAGTATTGGTAGCCTTTAAACGTATCTTGGGCCAAATTTTTTTGGTATCCTTCTACTAGTTTCTCACAATATTTGGTAGATATTTTGCCCATTCCTTTTTACAAAGGGTTAACGACCATTTTTTGTGGGTCGCCTTGCTCCCATGCCTTTTCACTTTCTCCATACATTTTCAAAATTTTGAGACAGGTTTTGTGATGGCCACTCCAAAACATTGATGTGTTTACCTTAGCCCTTTGTAACCAAATGGGGCAGTATGCTTAGGTTATTGTCCATTTGGAAGCCCCTTTTCCCATCCAATTTTAACTTCCTGCTGATGTCTTGGATATTGCTTCATATTGCCACATAACTTTTTTTTCTATATGCCTCTATTTTGAAGTGCATTATTCCCTCCTGCAGCAAAACAACCCCAAAACATGATGCTGCCGCCCTCATACTTCACAGTTAGGGTGTGTTTACACGGCAAAGACCAGTCAGATTTCCCAACCGGTATTTAGTCCTTTTTTGTCATTCAGGGGGACGGCTTTTGTCCGTGGATTCAAATTGTCCCCCTTTGCACCCACATGTTCATGTTCTGCCCGAAAATTGAGTGGAAGATTGAACATGTTTTAAGTTTTTTGGACTGCTGGTGGTGTGAAAAACTGTCAGACAGAAAATCCATTCAGTGGGGACTGCTGCACAGATTTTCTATTAAAGTCTATTGGGCAGCATTGCATGTCAGTTTTCAGACGGTTTGTAAAACCGCAAACCATCTGAAAAACTAACCAATAACCCGAGCCGTGTTATGGTGTTCTTAGGCGTCCAAGTTTCCCCCTTTTTACTCCAAATGTAACGATGGTTACTATGACCAAACCGTTCAATTTTAGTTTCGTCAGACCACAGGACATGTCTACAAAAATGCAGGTCTTTGTTCCTGTGTGCATTTGCAAACATTAACCTGGCTTGTATATATTTCTTTTGGAATAATGGCTTCTTCTTCTTGGCAGAGGGGCCTTTCAGCCCATTTTGATGCAGTACTTGTTTTACTGTGGATAATGACAGAATTTCAGCAGCTTCTGCCAGCATCTTCACAAAGTCTTTTGCTTTTGTTCTTAGGTTGATATGCACATGTCAGACCAAAGCATATTCATCTCTGAGACACAGAACCCGTCTCCTTCCTGAGTGGTATGATAGCTGGACATTCCCATCTTGTTCTTACTTGCGTATAATTGTTTGTAAAGATGAACAAGGTACCTTCAGGTATCTGAAAGTTATACCCAAGGATAAAACAGACTTGTGCAAGTCCACAGTTCTCTTCCTGATATCTTGGCTGATTTTCCCATGATGTTACACACATAAGCAATGTGTTTCTGGAATGCATTAAAATACATTCACAGATGTGTCTCTAATTAACTCAGATGTTGCCAATAAATATATCAGAAGCTTCCAAAGACATGACATCATCATATGGGCTGTTCCAAATCCTATCTATGTAAACTTTTGACTTTGCAGAAAGTGATAAAAATGCCTTAAACATTATCTCTCTTATTATTCTGGTATTTGGCAAACATAAATAATTTTTGGTACTCCTAATCGACCTAAAAAAGGTAAGGTTTCTTTTTATATAGTGTATGTAAACTTCTGGTAAATTGTCAATCATTGTAGGTGGTCAGGGTCAGCAGTACTTTTTGGGCAGCATGTATGATTTTTGGCGTTTTAACGCAAATCTTTTTGCGCATAATATTAGTATAGAATGCACCTTTCAAAATGGTTTACCTGTTCCAGCAATAATGCGCCCAGAGTTGCCGTAACGAAGCTATAAATATGTAACACCTCCCGCATGACCCCCAAAATCAGGCGCATTACAAAGTGCTGCGGGCGCTCTATAATGCGCCTGATACTGGTGCATGAGAGGGTTTTAAGTATTTACAACAGGGCTGCACCTGATGTCGGGCTGAAAATACTCCAGACTTCTGGTGCAGCCCTGTTCACACATGTCCCCCTTAGTTTCATATTACATTTTTTTTTTGCATTTCATTAAAAAAATCAGCATCAATATTATATATATATATATATATATATATATATATATATATATATATATATATAAAAATAAATATATATATTGTAAGACCCAGCTGGGAGGTCTACAAGGAGTATATATCCCAGCCAGGTTTCTGGACATATGTCTGGGGAGTCCAGGATGCATGCCACCAAGATAAGGAGCCTTGGTGGAGTGAAAGGCCATTGATAAATAGATGTCGACAGTACAAACTGTCGACCTATGTTTAATCCGTTTAATCCTGGGTCGGCCTTTCATTGGGAGTAAGCATAGAGCAGGGTGGGTGCTTACTCCCCATGGCTCCACTCCGGGTTTTCCTAGCTGTATAAAAGGTCAGCAGGTAAGCTGACTGGGCGTCGGCTGTACCTCCAGTCTACCTTCTGGGCTGGAGGTTTTCACACTAGGGGAAGCCAGTGTAGGACCAACAAGGTGATAGTGAGGGAACTACACCTCTGTTAGTAAGCGCTCAGACGAGCAAGTATTTTGTTTATGTTTTGCTGTGCATGTTTGCCATCCGTTTTGTTCTGCTTATAAAATAAATCCACGGAGCCAAGCAACCGTTTGTACCTGACTTCTGCCTCTGTCTCATGCCTGAAAGACTCATGCGGTGATCCCAGAGCTGTGCAAGCTCACACATGGTGGAGGATGCTATGGGCATTTTAAAGAGACAATTCTCTTAAAGAGACAGGCAGCGAAAAGTGGTTCCAATATATGTCGTGGATTAAAGCGGCAACAGTGCAACCAGCGGAGACACCCAAAATGGATGAGCTGGTGAAGCAGTTAATACAGGCAAACACCAACCTCCAGCTAATGGCGGCAAGCCAGCAGAAGGCCCACGAGGAGACCGTGCGGGCTCAAGCAGAGACCAACCGCCTCTTGATCGAGACACACCAGGCAGCCCTTAAAGAGCAACAACAGGTAAACCTGGCTCTACAGCAGCAGCTCCAGGTCCTGACTACAAGACCAGAGGGGGCAGCAGGTGGGCCCTCCACGCCCCGTCAAGTGGTGCTGCAAGTTCTATGTAAAATGACCCCAGATGATGATGTGGAGGCATATCTCGGCACCTTTGAGAGGATCGCTGAGAGAGAGCAGCTACCCGTGGACCAGTGGGCTGACGTCCTGGCCCCCTTTCTTACCGGCGAGCCACAAAAGGCCTACTTCGACTTGAGAGCTGAAGACGCCAAGGACTACACGCGGCTGAAAGGGGAGATCCTAGCCCGACTGGGGGTTACTCTGGCGGTCCGGGCCCAGAGAGTTCACGCCTGGGAGTTCGATCCAGCAAAGCCAGCTCGGTCACAGATGTATGACCTCTTCCACCTCACCAGCAAGTGGCTGCAGCCCGAACATCTTACAGCGGTCCAGGTGACGGAGCGGGTCGTCTGTGACCGCTTCGTGCGCGCCCTACCCGTGGGGATCCAGCGGTGTGTGGGGTACACGGACCCCAAAAGCCTGGACGAGCTTGTCTCCATTGTGGAGCGTTATAGTGCCACCGAGGAGTTCCTCCAAGGACTGCATCCACCGGAGTCAGCATGGGGTAAGACTGTCCCTGTCCCAAAGGGGTACCTAAGGGTCCTGAGGGGAGGGGATCCCGGCTGGGTGACAAGGGGGAAGGTTGCCAACCCCAAAGAGACACCTCTTGCCCAGAGTCCGGGGCCCCATCATCTGCTGGCGATGGAATGGACTCGGACACGTCGCCGCAGTGTCCTACTTTGGGGGAACCCATGGATTGTGGTATAAGGCGTACGTCATTGTTTGCAAGGCCTTCATACACCACGCACATTGAGACTGGGGGAAATCGGCGGGTATGCACCATTAAAATCAATGGACACACCGTACAAGCCCTCATGGACTCCGGAAGTTTGGTGACCCTGGTGCAGGCCAGGCTGGTGGGCGCAGACCAACTCCGGCCACGCCGTATTGGGGTGATCTGTGTACACGGGGACACCAGGGACTACCCAACCGCGGTACTCACCCTAAAGACCCCCTGCGGGCCCGCAAGACATGAGGTGGCTGTCGTCGCGAGCCTACCCCACAGTGTAATCATAGGCTGTGATTTCCCCTTGTTCTGGGATTTGTGGGGAAATAAAAAGTGTGCCCAGTATCCTGTGGTAAAGGGTGATGTGTCTGCACAGGGACCAGAGGAGCCCGATGGGTTTCCCTTGTCTGTCCTGGCTGGGGACCCCGAGGAAAGTCCCTCTGAGCTCGAGTTCGCCTCCTTGCCAGTATCCAGGGGGAACTTTGGCACGGAGCAGCTGAGGGACCCAAACTTGGAGCATGCCTGGAAAAGTGTGAAGGTAATAGAGGGGAAGCCCCAGGAACCAGGCGAGAGTTTGGTTTACCCTCATTTTGTGGTCAACAACAATATGTTGTACCGGGTAAAAAAGACCCCAACCGAAGTGGTAGAGCAGTTGGTGGGGCCCAGGTCACATGTCCGCCAGATTTTGGAGCGAGCCCACTCCCATGTGTTAGGGGGACACTTAGGGGTGGAGAAGACCCGGGAGAGAGTGGAGCGTAATTTTTACTGGCCAGGAATTTACAGGGCAATTGAGGAATACTGCCAGTCCTGCCCGGAGTGTCAAGTTAACGCCCCTAGGCCCCATTTTCGGAGCCCCCTAATTCCTCTGCCAATAATAGAGGTCCCCTTTGAGAGGATCGGCATGGACCTGGTAGGGCCGCTCCCTAAGTCAGCCCGAGGACATCAGCACATCTTAGTGGTCCTCGACTACGCCACTCGCTATCCCGAGGCCATTCCCCTTAGGAACACCTCCTCCAAAGGAATAGCTAAGGAACTGTTCCACATGTTCACCCGCACGTTATCCCGAAGAGATATTAACAGACCAGGGCACCCCCTTCATGTCTAAAGTGACCAAGGAACTCTGCCGCCTACTTAACATTACCCATCTCCGTACCTCAGTATATCATCCCCAGACCGATGGTCTGGTGGAAAGATTCAATAAAACCCTAAAAGCGATGCTCAAGAAGGTGGTAGATAAGGATGGGAGAGATTGGGACCGTCTCCTACCCTACCTCATGTTCTCGGTAAGGGAGGTCCCGCAGGCCTCCACAGGTTTCTCACCCTTCGAGCTCCTGTATGGTAGACATCCCTGGGGGCTCCTGAACATAGCCAAGGAGACCTGGGAGCAGGAGAATACCCCACATAGGAGTGTCATTGAGCACATCGCTGAAATACAGGACAGGATTGCAGCCGTTCTACCCATAGTACATGAGGCCAGGGTATATAACAGGTCGGCAAGGGTCAGAGTGTTCCAGCCAGGCGACCGGGTACTAGTACTTGTACCCACGGTCGAAAGCAAATTTCTGGCGAAGTGGCAGGGCCCCTATGAGATTACGGAGCGGGTCAGTGAGGTAAATTATAAGGTCTTCCAGCCCGGTAAAAGGAAACCGTATCAAGTTTACCATGTCAACTTAATTAAGCCCTGGAAGGACCGTCAAAGTCTGGTGATGGTCAGAGAGCATAGGGGTGTCCCAAAGGGAGAGTTACCACCGGTCCGTATCTCTGAGTCATTGTCCGAAGCACAGCGACAGGAAACCAGGGAGTTCCTACAAAGGAATCGGCAGGTTTTTTCGGAACTGCCAGGTCGGACTGGAGTCATTTCACATGACATCGTCACAGAACCTGGCCAGAAGGTACGTTTGAGGCCATATAGGGTGCCTGAGGCCCAGAGGCAAGCGATTGCTGAGGAAGTTGAAAAGATGCTGAAGCTTGGTGTCATAGAAAGGTCCCAAAGTGGGTGGTCGAGCCCTATAGTGCTCATACCGAAACCTGATGGGAGCTTGCGATTCTGCAATGATTTTCGCAAGCTCAATGAGCTATCAAAATTTGATGCCTACCCGATGCCACGGGTTGATGAGTTGGTCGAGCGGCTAGGACCTGCAAGGTACATTAGTACATTAGACCTGACCAAGGGTTATTGGCAGGTGCCCCTCACAAAGGAAGCTAGGGAGAAAACTGCTTTTTCCACCCCAGATGGACACTTTCATTATGTTGTCCTCCCCTTTGGCCTACATGGGGCTCCGGCCACATTCCAGAGGATGATGGACATCATACTGCAGCCTCATAGAAAATATGCGACGGCATATTTGGATGACGTGTTGGTATTTAGTACGGACTGGGAATCCCACCTACCCAGAGAACAGGCCGTCTTAGATGCCATAAGGGCAGCAGGGTTAACCGCCAACCCCAATAAGTGCGCCATAGGGCTCGAGGAGGCTCGCTATCTAGGCTATGACATTGGGAGGGGGGTCATCAAGCCCCAGATGGACAAACAGGAAGCAAATAGGAATTGGCCCCAACCGGTTTCCAAAAAGCAGGTAAGGGCTTTTATTGGTATAGCAGAGTACTATAGGAGGTTTGTGCCCAACTTTGCCTCCATAGCAGCCCCTCTTACAGATCTCACAAAAGGATCCAAGTCCACTATGGTCAAGTGGAACCCAGAGGCTGAACAAGCTTTTAGAAAGCTTAAAGAGGTACTCTGCAAGAGACCAGTGCTCATCGTGCCAAACTTCCAGAAGGAATTTTTGGTCCAGGCAGACGCCTCTGAGGTGGGATTAGGGGCTGTCCTGTCACAGCTGGTTGAGGGAGAAGAACACCCGGTGTTGTACCTCAGCCGGAAACTGTCAGCGGCCGAGAAAAACTACACCATAGTAGAGAGAGAATGCCTGGCCATTAAGTGGGCTATTGAGGCACTGCGCTACTACCTGATAGGTAGACCCTTTAAAGTAATCTCGGACCATTCACCTCTAAAGTGGATGGCACAAAACAAAGGGAAAAACGCAAGGATGACCTGGTGGTTCCTGGCTCTACAGGACTTTAAGTTCTCTGTAGAACATCGCCCCGGGTCACAACAAGCAAATGCGGATGCACTGTCGCGGGTGCATAACTTTATGGCAGAATGTGCTCCACCCCACAGGTGAGAGCAGAGGGGGGGATATGTAAGACCGCAACTGGGAAGGTCTACAAGGGAGTATATATCCCAGCCAGGTTCTGGACATATGTCTGGGGAGTCCAGGATGCATGCCACCAAGATAAGGAGCCTTGGTGGAGTGAAAGGCCATTGATAAATAGATGTCGACAGTACAAACTGTCGACCTATGTTTAATCCGTTAGTACGACTACCAGCCATTCCTGGGTCGGCCTTTCATTGAGAGTAAGCATAGAGCAGGGTGGGTGCTTACTCCCCATGGCTCCACTCTGGGTTTTCCTAGCTGTATAAAAGGTCAGCAGGTAAGCTGACTGGGCGTCGGCTGTACCTCCAGTCTACCTTCTGGGCTGGAGGTGTTCACACTGGGGGAAGCCAGTGTAGGACCAACAAGGTGATAGTGAGGGAACTACACCTCTGTTAGTAAGCGCTCACACAAGCAAGTATTTTGTTTATGTTGTGCTGTGCATGTTTGCCATCCGTTTTGTTCTGCTTATAAAATAAATCTACGGAGTCAAGCAACCGATTGTAACTGACTTCTGCCTCTGTCTCATGCCTGAAAGACTCATGCGGTGATCCCAGAGCTGTGCAAGCTCACAATATATATATATATATAACACAGCCTTAATGTCAGGCAAAACATGCATAACAAAATCCTGCTCGGCTGAGCTCTAACTAGACAGTAATGGCCCTGACTACACCAGAGACACACTAAGTGCCTCATGTACAGAGACCAGTACACACAGTAACAGGGCTACTTACAATGTGGCTTGTAGCATTCCACCAGCAGCCATGACAGGCCTGCAGGCCCAGGCTTTATAGGCCTTAGCCCCGCCTCAGCTGGGGCGTGGGAGTGGCCACCCACCCTGCTCTTTGACCACTCCAGGAAAAGCCGACCTGGACACAAGCGGATTGGAACCGCTTATACTACACATGTCAGCAGCATAATGCTACTGACACACAAGACTGTCGGCTCTCCCTCCACCGAGTCCAGGCCACTCGGGGACACGCATCTGTCCATGCGCTCCCTATAGTCACATATGAGAGCATTCTAGGGGAAATGTATCTTCCCTCAATAACGCCGCCTGCCACTGTCTTAATATATATAATATAAATTATATATATATATATTATATATAATATATATATATATATATATTATATATATATATATATATATTACAGAGCACAGCTTCTTCTATCATATCCCGCTCTTAGGTAGGGTAGCAAAAATCACCTGACAGGTTCCCTTTAAAGAGGTGTTCCCATGTGAGACATTTATACATTTATAGCACATCGATAGATATGTCATAGAGGTCTGATAGGTGTGGATTCCATAAGGGCTTGCTTGGCCATATTTGAAACTCCTACAGAACAGAGAGTACTGCAGACGTGTGGCCTATTTTGTGTTGTACACGGAGACTTTTGGGGGCCCGTTTTTAAGTTAGGTATGGGTCCCATAGTTGTGATCTGCCCCCATCATTCAGTTATTACAAATCTTATCAATATACCATACCTGCCTGAGCTGGAAACACCCCTCTAAGCCTCTACAAGATACTGAAATCCCAGAACAAGTAAACTGTGGCACATTAAACACATTTTTTAAAATCTTTTTCTGGTGTTTAATGAGTATGACAATAAAAAAACAAAACCTAGAATCCAGATAAATGTGACACTTCACAAATGTATACATGCAAAAATAAACATTCTTACCTTAATCAATACAAACTGACTTCCATATGCAATTAGTATAAGCTTTTGTTTTTTTTAAAAAGTAGCAAAAGTTTATTTATAAATTTTAACTTAAAAAGATTCATAGGCCCAAAAACACAAATGCAGGGATTGCATAATACAGTCAAGTAAAACCTGCTTACATAATAAAACCTTGTGGATTAAAGGGAACCTGTCACGTTGGTTGTGCCCCCCTTGCTGAGGACAGCACAAGCTAGTGTCAGACATGCTGTTTCCAGCGCTGTGTCCCTTATTCTGTAAGATGCTGCAGTTTTAGAGCATTTATCCCTTAAACCTTATTCATGAGCAGGTGTTAGCTCCACCCACCAAAGGCTAGCTCTGCCCACTGACAGTTATTCACATGTTTCTACCTATTCAAAGTGATAGGTTTGTCAGTTGAGGTGGGCGGGGCTAGCCCCAGGTGGGCGGGGTTTGAAAAAAACTGACACTCTGAAGGACTCTTGGAATGACTCTTCTGGCTGAAAACTGCAGATTTGAGCTTTATATACACGAAAACTACAGCAACTTACAGAATAAGGGGCATAGCACTGGAAACAGCAGGTCTGACACTAGCTTGTGCTGCCCTCAGCCAGGGGGCAAAAACTATGTGACAAGTTCTCTTTAGGCCTCGTAAACACGGCTTATTTCAGAACGTATTTACATCGGATTGCCGATCGTAAATACGTTCTGAAATCAGTTGAAAATCAGTTGCAAATAAGTGCCACTAAGTGTGGCACGTATTTGTAACTGATTTCCCGACGGATTCACCATCTCCAATCATTGTAGGTGGTGAATCCGTCCGCAAATAATTGACATGCACATTGTTTTTCTGTCCGGATTGCCGTCGTCAATCCGCGGCGGCAATCCGGACGGAAATACGCATCGTGTGAACGACGAGCCGTATTTTCTATTGAAATCAATAGAAAATAGGCTGTTACTTGTTTCTGACTGATTTGCCAACGGATTGACGATCGTCAATCCGTCGGAAAATACGCGGCGAAATAAGCCGTGTGAACGAGGCCTTAAGGTAAGTATTGCTATTAATATTATTTGAAAAATAGCTTCTTAGTTCGAATTGTGAAAAAGAAATTGTTGTGAAACTGGCTAGATTTATAAAGCTGTAAATGTTTGAAGATATGTATATAGATGCTGCAAGTACCACTTCTTACCAGACAAGTATCATCTGCAGCTCCAGCCCTCTTCTCCTTTATTTTGCCCTGTAACCTGCTTGTGTCGCAGCCCCCATTGTGTTATTTAGCTTGGTTACTACAATAGTGATTGGGGTTAGTTGGTCAGTGAGTAGGGTATGGCCAGGATTATGGATAGAATGCTTAAAGGTGTTGTTTCACTTCAGACAACGATGGCATACAGCTATTGTATCTATCTCCTAAACGAGCCCCGAAACCTCTCCGTTCTGAATGGAGTGGTGGTCAAGATTCTCCAATAGACTTGAATGGGAGTTCGGATTACAGCCGAGTGATGCCGCTCAGCTAAACTCACGACTCCCGTTCATATTCAAGGCTCATTTAGGAGATAGGTCTGGATTCCACCTATGGGACTCACACTTACCAGACATTGATGGCATATCGTTGCAATATGCCATCACTGTCTGAAGTGAGACAACTCCTTTAACTCTATAGTGCCAGTTCAAGTCACTATATATCATGTGTCTGCAGCACAGATGATATTTTACATGTCACATATAAATACAGCAAAAGTGGCTTCGTAAATATACAGAAAGGAAGACCTTTTATTCAGAAGAAAACAACCACAAACTATGAAAACCATGTTATTCCTAAAAACTACTGTTTTTGTCTTTCTAATGGACATGTTGAGCTATTTTTATCTATATTTTACTCATACAACCCATGTAGCACAAATAATGATACATTTTACTCATCACACAATTAATTTTTTGACATAGTCCAAATCAAAACACATCTTTGGAGAAATAACAACATAGAGAACTAATTTTTTATCGCCTTGATACATGGTTCTTCTTGTGTACTTCACTCCATCATTCAAGCTCACCTGTGCCTTTTCTGCTCCCTATTAACACTGTCCGTGGCCTCACCTTTCTCTCCGTCGTGTGTCATTAATAACTCCCCTTCCATCTGTTTGAAAGCAGATGGTCCCCCTAGTCCAGGATGCCCTATTTCTATTTTAACACATCTTCATCTGATTCATATAGTCTAATGGACTACATATTGCTGCCTCATGCCTGTGCTGAACCAATGCTGCTAGAACTGCCATGATATCAAGATTCTTAAAGAGGCCTAATGTACTTGCAACCTTTCAAATAAGACCATATATTCTAATTAATGGGATATTTTGGGAAAGTAATTCTGTAATTCAAAGTTGTGCTGGCATTTCTTAAAATATCCCAAGTGTTGATATTTTCCAGTTATATTATTGTCATATAAATTCTAATTGTCCCATGGTCAAGGATGAAAGAATGCAATAAAGTCTATACCACATACCATATACTGAATCTAATTGTCAATCAATAATCATTAAAGGGAACCTGTCACATAGATTATGCCCCCCTTGCTAAGGACAACACAAGCCAGTGTCAGACCTGCTGTTCCCAGCACTGTGTCCCTTATTCTGTAAGATGCTGTAGTTTTAGAGCATTTACCCCTCAAATCTTATTCATGAGCAGGTGTTAGCCCTGCACACCAAAGGCTAGCTCCGCCCACTGACAGTTATTCTCATATTTCTACCTATTTAAAGTAATAGGTTTATCAGTTGAGGTGGGCGGGGCTAGCCACAGGTGGGTGGGGCTTGAACACTTTTCTTGATTTTTTTCTGGCTGAAAACTGCAGATTTGAGCATTAAATACTTGAGAACTCCGGCATCTTACAGAATAAGGGACACAGCCCTGGAAACAGCAGGTCTGACACTAGCTTGTTCTGTCCTCAGCAAGGGGGACATTATCTATGTGACAGGTTCTTTTTAAAACCTGAATATTAAATTGGTCTCAGTTATAAGTAAATTTCCAATTCAGTAAAGTCAATAATTTTAAGCATCGAAACCTTATATTTCATTCTATAACCAAGAACCAAATGCCACCTATTTTGACATTAAATAAATGTTGAGTCTATAAGGAGTTGTTCTAGGCCATTAGTGTTTTGCAATTACACACTATTAATTGCTTTGCTTTCAAGCCGTAAAGACTCCACCATCAAATTTAAGGGCTGTGTATTAAAATGAGTCACACTATAGTTCAGCAGTTATGCCTAGTTAAAATGCTGAGTGCCGCGAAGCAAATTATAGCTGTATTTGCGATTCACCTCAGATATTATTTTCTCATCAGCTAGAAATATGGAGATTAAAAATTTCCCAGTTACTTTTCTAAGTTTGCAAAAGACTTTGAACACTATTTAAGTAGTAGTTCAGAAAATCATTTTGTAACATATGCCAGTGCTGCCCACAAGCAATGGCATGCCTAATGGAGTTATGCAGTGATTGTCAATAGTAATAACCATAAAACTGTAATAAACCATAAAAGTGATTATCCTTGGAAAAACCCAACTCAAACATAAACTCAAACATAAAATACATTAGCTCTTTCTCTCCCTCTCATTAAACCAAAGTTAAAAAAAAGTTTCCATCATAGAAATAAATCAGCAGACAACTGTAGGAAAAATATTATGGAACACCCTTTTGGATAACCTCCTGATTTATGCAAGGTCTTGAGAGTTGTACCGAGATAACTGTCTGTGCCGTGATATCACTGTGAGTTGTCTGCCAAGTCTATCTTTGCTATATCTGTTTAGTAGGGTCTTTTAGTTTTTGTATAGAACTCTCTATTTGGACTAAGTCTGCACAGTGACCACTGCATGATACCTCCTTACAGCATTCGATTACAGAGATATTCTCCTACAAAAACTTTGTTTATATAGGAAGATTTTCACCATAGTATGGCATCTGATGGAGCATCCCATAATAATTATTATTATTTATGTAATTAGTAAATGTAAGATTTGGTATTCATAGAAAAAATTTATGTGTACCTTAAAATTTAATGGATCCCATAAAATGTATAGTAAACCTGAACTCCCTGCTCAAATCCCTGAAGTCTACAACATGGAGCACCCACCGTAAAGGGTGACCCCAGTTGCCAAGTTATCCCTAAAATAGAGATATTAACTCCCTACTGCTAAAGACATTGGGCCTCATTTCTTAAAACTGTCTAATAGTAAAACTGTGTTTGTGCCACATAGCAATCCACCAAAGTACTGTCGAACAGTTGGCTGAGGTCCACCAGTGGAGTTGATTCTTGGGGCTCACCCAACAGCTATTGTACATGACTGCACATACTGCACAAGCCTAATGCTTTCTGTCTCACTTCCCCTGCCAATCATCCTTAAAAGCAACCTCAGATCTCCCATGCCCAGTGACCCACAAAGAGTTTCACCTGCTCCACTGTGAAAACACCTGAGCCTGAATTGGAGCTTAGCTTTTCTTTTTTCAGAGCAGTTAAAAGGATTAAAACTGAGCTCTGATTGGTTGCTATGGGAATCAGAGACAGCTTTACTATCAGAGGGTTTTGATAAATGAGGCATATTGTTTTTGTATTCTGTATGCACACAGAGATACTCTATGGTAAGGCCCCATAAATATCTATAGCTGCTACTATATATAACTAGTTTGTATAATTTGGATGTTGCATAGTGCCATAATAAGAAGAACACTTGCCAGCTCACCTCTCCATAATTCCAGAGCCTGCTCTCCCCCTTTGTACAATACGATCGTATTGTACGCGCGGGTATATAAGTTAAATGTCAATAATTTGCAGCGAATATGCGCCGCAATTAAAGCATGTCAATGGGGCCGACGGGCTGCCGGCCCCCCCCCCCCCCCCGCGCCTTGGGAGTACACGCTGATCAGCGCGACTCCCACATCACCCGGCATAATTGAGGCCATACTGTACACGCCACAATTAAGCCGTGTGAACATAGTCTTAGTCATAGCGCAGCATGGACAGACAAAATGCATAACACTAGTAATCACGTACATCAGCACACCTGTTGATAGGGAAGAACTATGTATAACAATTACCTGTGATTCATCCCACTTGGCGAGATCCACACCGTACCTGGCATCCCTGGTGCATGGAAACAACATAGGTGGAAAAAGTAATCCTCAGTAACGTCGGGCATTCAATGACCAAAAACCAATTCCTGGCACATTGCGACAAACCCAATAAGGGAACCTCCTCCAATCACCCCAAAGCAGTCCATGCTGTATATAGCCACTCTATGACTAAGAGCTTCTAAGATTGAAACGCGTCAGCATTATTTTCCTGTGCATATGATACCTCATCTTTATCTGTGTATGTAGGTTTTTCAATAAAAGCTTTTTTTTATATCTCCATTGGGAATTGCAGGTTTGCCAAAATCTCGTAACAGTGCCATAACACACTTGTGTGAATAAGTTTTTTGGCTTCATGAACTTGACAGAAAGATATGTATGTAAAACATATTTTGTATAATGCCTCTATACAGCACTGTTTTTACAGAAATACTCTCCCCTAGAACAGAGTGTGTCACAGATCTCTGTAATAAATCATCTAATTACACTTTTGGTGATCACATTCCTGTAAGATATTGAATGAAATCAAACGAATACAGAAGTACTAAAAAGCCATTGTTCTTGGCAAAACTCCCTTTGTCTTTAAGTCCATCAACAAAATACAAACTAAATCAAAAGGCAACCATTACTTTGCCTATAGTGCGGCAGACAGCTTTAGTCAGCACTCTCAGTATCCCAAATTTGCTTTGCTTTCCCCCTAATATATATTTAAACAAGACAAAGGCTAAAGCTAAACTATTGTTATTGCATAAAAAGCAATGTTTAGTATGGCACATTATATAATCTGACAGTATGATGCCAGTTTCAGATGTGAAGAATTGTGATAAAGTGTTATTGGCCGCTGATTTTAGAGAGGTTTATAGCACAGTTTCCTTTCCATACATTGCTTTTCTAAATGGCTGTGAGTCACCACATTACTGCGACTGATGGTATTAGTCTGTGTGATTGTACAAGGGTTTTTTAAAGGACACAGTCATTCAAGGCACTTCAACTGAAAATCACTTGTAATGGGAGCCAACGAGCCTGAACATCCACAGAGTACACAACAGAAGGTGCCGCTACGTTTGATTATATGATATTGTGATGAGGGAACATTGCTGTGTTTCGCTGTAGGAACCTGATTATCAATTCTAGTAAAATACTGCAAAATATGCTTCTGGACATTGGATATGGCACTGGTTTTAACCCTTTACCAACGGAGCCAGTTTTCACCTTTCTGATAGAGCCCCATTCTTCAAATCTGACTTATGTCAATTTATGTGGGAATAACTTAATACTTTCACCTATCCATTTGATTCAGAGAATTTTTTTATTGTGACACATTATGTTTTAAGTTAGTAATACATTTTGGTCCATGTAATCCTTGTTAATTTGTAAAAAAAAAAAAAAAAATACCAAAATGTCATAAAAATTTGGAAAAATTTGCCATTTTCAAAGTTCAAAAATTTGTGCGTGTTAGACAGATAATTATTCCAAAATAGTAAACTAGCATATGCCTACTGTAGGTTGGCATCGTTTTTTAAATGTATTATTTTTTTCTGACTTTAGGGGCTTAGAAATTTCGTAGTAAGTGTCCACATCTTCAAGACGTGGCTTTGAGGGGTATAAATGACCGTATCTAAGAACCTACACCCCTTAAGGTATACAAAACAGTATTTTTGTTAACCCTTTAGGTGTTTCACAGAACTAAAAGCAAAGTGGGAGTGAACTTTCAAAATTTGGGGGGACATAAAAACTGTCTAGGTCTAAGACTTTCTTTGTTGCCCATAGAAACCAATCAGAGCTCCACTTACATTTTTTTTCAGAGCACTATAAGAAATGAAAGGGGAGCTGTGATTGGTTGCTATGGACAACAAAGAAAGTTCTAGACCTAGGTAGTTTTCATACATGAGGCCCTTCACTGGAACACAGTAGATGTTACCATGGAAATGTAACTCAATATTGATTTTCCCGATTCTTTCATTTTGGAGATATCCCATAGGTGGTTTTAGCATGCTATTTGACTCAACCACAAACCTTGGCATAGGAGGAGCACCTACCAGACTTTTGGGTTCCATTTTCATTAGAATATTTTTTAGGCATCAGTACAGGTTTGTGAATACCCTAAGGTGCTGAAAAAGGAAAAGGTCTAATTTGGGAAACTACACTCCCTAAGGCAGATATCCAGGGGTGTAGTGAGTATATTGACCCCACAGATGTTTCACAATTGTTTTAGCATGAGGAAATTCATTTTTCCAATAATTTGCAGTCTTAGCTTAAAATGTTTCATTTTCACAAGGAATCCTGGAATCCTTTGTTACGCAATTTCCTCCAAGTTTGGTAATACCATATATGTGGGTGTAAACTGCTGTCTGGGTGCATGGCAGGGCGTACAAGGGAGGGAGCGCTATTTGACTTTAGGTGGGTGCCATGTCACATTTGCAAAGTCCCCAAAGTACCAGTACAGGTGAAACATCATGGACTACCAGTTTGGAATCGACACCCCTCAGGGAACTCATCTATAGGTGTACTGTACATTTTATGTCGTCTGACAGCCATAATTTTATTACTTTTCCGAAGACGAAACTGAGCAAGGGGTTGTTTTTTGCGTTGTAAGTCAACATTTTCATTGGTACCATTTGTAGACGCTTTGATCGCTATTTATCAATGATTTTGTGAGGCAGGATGAACAAATTAGAGGAATTCTGGTAGTGTTTTTTTATTTTTTACAGCGGTCACCCTGCAATATAATTGACATGTTAATTTTACTCATTGGGTTGATATGATTACAGTGATACCAAATTTATACATTTTATACGTTTTTTAATGTTTTACTGCTTTTACACAACAAAAACACTTTTATTTTAAAAAGAAACCACATTTTTGCATTACCATAGTCTGAGAGCCATAACTTTTTTAGTTTTCTGTGTATAGAGCTGTGTAGGGGCTTGTTTTTTGCGGGATTAGTTGACATTTTAACTGCTATCATTTTGGTGGGGGGCATATGATTCGCCTTTAAATACATTTTTTGGGAGGCAGGATGAAGAAAATATTGCAATCCTGGTGGTGTTTTTTATTGTTTACAGTGCTCACCGTGCAGTATACATGGCATGTTAGTTTTACTCTATGGGTCAATACCATTACAATGACGGTCAATTTATATAATTTTTTTTATGACATAGCACTTAAAAGTTTTTGTGCGGATCAAACATTTTCATAGATACTACTTTTGGGTTGACATAACTTTTCGATCACTTTTTATTCGAATTTATGTGTTGCAGGATGAGCTGAAATCACAATTCTGTCTTTGTTTTATTTTACAGTATTTATCATTCAGGTTAAATAACATGACAGATTCATAGGCTAGTTTGTTATGCATGTGGCAATATTAAATATGCATACTTTTTGACTTTTTGATTTTTGTTCCCTTTTGGGATGATTGGCATTTGTAATGGGAAAAGATTGGTGCATGTGTTCACATTTTTTTGTGTTTTACTTAATTTTTTTTCACTTTTTTTCTATTTATCACTTTTTACACTTGTCCTCACAGGAGACTTGGCTCAGTGACCTTTTGATCTCTGGTACAATAAATAGCAGTACAGGACTGTAGTGCTATTATTGTAACTGCCAATCACCGGGCACGGCCTGGCATGGTGACATCGCACAACAGCCTGGAAGCCGTTGTTAGGTGTCCAGGTTGTCATGGAAGCCATCAGCAACCCTTTTTGTTTTACTTAGCTGTAGCAGTTGCAATTGACTACAGCATCTAATGGATTTGTTGGCAAATGAAGTCAGCTGAGAGTCCACACGGTGTCCTTGACACATGGTTATGTCTATTTGCGGGAACACCTATACCCATACATCCAAGGTTGAGAAAATGTTAATAGGCTTATGGCATAGTACAGCACTCGCAAATCTCACAGGCCGACAAGCTAGGTGTTGAGGCCGGGTAGTAGGCCTTACAGCGCTTTGGCTTATGGTTTTGGCCAGGGTAGTGTGAGGACTCCTGAATAGGGGAAAAAATAAGGGTGTTGTTATAGGATAAAAGCAGTCAGTACTTTTGCACAAGCTACTGACTCTTGAGTCCAGCTGCTTCAAAATCTGGTTTAAACGGGCTTTTACTAGCCCACGCTGGCAGGGTTCTGTAAATATGGCCTTTTCCTTCCCTCTAGTCTACTTTTACTTGATCTGAGCTCACACTCATCACTATCCCCCATAAGGGGGTCAACATCACTATGTTTACTATGGGTTCTTTTTAACCCCAGTACTACGTCCTTTTTTTACTCTTCTTTTACTTGGGGCACCGTAGCTTTAACCTGGGTAGCTAGCCTTGGTTCTAAAATCCTCTCCCAACTCTGCTGAGGATCATAGCTGTGTTTAGGACACAGAAGAAGACACAAGCTGCTGTTTCAATCACCTCACAGAACCTGGGACCAGAAGTTTTATAACTTTGGTAATGGGAGAGGCCTGATGATGCTGACTAAACATGTAAACCCCTCTCTCTCCCTCATAGTTACATAGTTTGTAAGGCCAAAGAAAGACAGACATCCATCCAGTTTAGCTTATTGTGCTATAGTGTTGATCCAGAGGAATGAAAAAAAAAACCTGTGAGGTAGAAACCAGTTATCCTTATTTTAGGGAAATACTGTAAGTCCTCCCCGACTCCAATCTGGCAATCAGAATAAATCCCTGGATCAATGACCCTCCTCCAGAGTCCTAGTCACTATAACTTGTTACATTATTACAATGTAAGGTTTTTTGTGAGGTTTAGTTTAAGATAGAGAGAGGACATAATGTCAGAGACAGCGGACAGACAGTCACTGGTGTTTTGTAGCAGGGCAGGAGTGATGTCTTCATAAGAGGTGTATAGTTGGGGTTTGGCCAACAGGGATTGAAAAGAGGAGAGGACCAAGAACTGATTCTTGAGGAACCCCAACAGCAAGAGGAATAGGAGAAAAAGTAGAACCTGCAAATCAAACACTAAAGGAGTGGTCAGAGCAGTAATAAGAGAACCAAGAGATTGCGGTGTCCTGGATGCCAATGGCACTGAGCATGCTGAGGAGATGATGGTGATCTACAGTGTCAAATACTGCAGAAAGATCCAGAAGAAACAACAACAAGTAGTTACCCTGAGATTTAGCAGTGAGGAGATCATTTGAAACTTTAGCTAGAAAAGTGCGGAAACATGATTGTAAAGGATTGAGAAGAGAATTAGTAGAGAGATAGTGGATTAGGCGAGAGCAGACCAAGCATTCCAGGAGTTTAGAGATGAAGGGCAGGTTAGAGACTGGTTGGTAATTAGCAGTGCAAGATGGGTTCAGAGTGGGCTTTTTTAGTAAAGGGGTTATAGCAGCATGTTTAAATGAAGATGGAAAGATCCCAGTAGGGAGAGAGAGTTTGAAGATTGCAGTTAGTTGAGAGAGGACAGCCAGAGAAATGGACTGGACAAGGTGAGAGGGAATGGGGTCACTAGGGGAGGTGGTGGAGGGAGCAGACAAGAGAAGCCTGGATATTTCTTCCTCTGCTATCGGGTCAAGGGCTGAGAGCAGACTAGAGGATGTGCAGGAGGGGACAGGATGGGTATTACTTGGGGATTGAGTTGCAATGTGTTGCTGGATATTGTCGATTTTGTCTTTGAAGTGAGTGGCCAGGTCTTCAGCACAGAGGTCAGTGACTGGGACCTGCGTTTTAGGCCGAGGAGGGAGTGGAAAGTGTCAAACAGTCTTTTTGGGTTGTTGTGTAATGTTGAGATGAGGAAGGTAACATATTCTTGTTTGGTGCAGTGAAGGGCAGTGTGTTAAGTCCTGAGCATGAATTTGTAGTGGAGAAAGTCTGCAGGTAGCTTTGACTTTCTCCACAGATGCTCAACACACCTGGAACATCACTGCAGAAAGCGAGTCTGGGGCATGTGCCAAAGTTGCTGGCGTCTGACTCTGATGGTGCGGTGTGTGAATGGTGTCAATATGTCTAGGGTGGGTGAGAAAGTCTCGTTGTATTGTTTGACAGCCAAGTCAGGACAGGAGATGGAGGAAATTGGGGACAGTGAGGACTGTATGGTGGCTATGAGTTCCTGAGTGTTAATGAAGTGGATATTTCTAAATGTGTGATGGGCAGGTGTGTCCAGAGAAGGCTGAGAATTAGTGATAGTGAAGGAGATAAGGTTGTGGTCAGAGAGCGCATAAGGAGAATTAGTCAAGTTAGAAATTGATGAGAGATAACAGAAGACCAGATAAAAAAAATTCACATTCTTGTGGGTGGGATTGTCTGTAAATTGCAAGAGGACAAGAGAAGAGGTTAGTGAAAGAAACTGAGAGGTGGAAGGAGACACCATGGTGTCGTGAAAGGGGATGTTGAAATCACCAATGATGAGAGTGGGCATTTCAGTAGAGAGGAAATGAAGGAGCCATTCAACAAAATGATCTAGAAACTGGCGGGGTGAGCCGGGGGTCTGTACAAAACCACAGCTCTGAGAGAAAATGGCCGAAAGAGTCTGAGGGTGTGGACCTCAAAGGAAGGGAAAGTGAGGGAGGATGCAGGAGGAATGACCTGATAAGTATAGTGTGAAGAAAGAAGTATTCCAACTCTTCCACCTTGCCTGCTCTCAGGTCTGGGGGTTGTAGGTGAAATGTAGGCCGCCATAGGTGAGAGCAGCAAGGGAAGCGGTGTCAGTATGCTGGAGCCATGTTTCTGTGAGAGCTAGCAGGTTGAGGGAGTTAGAAAGAGACAGGTCATGAACATCAGTGAGTTTGTTACAGACAGATCGGGAGTTCCACAATGCACATTTAAAGGGGGCAGGAAAAGACGTAGAACGGATAGGAAGCAGGTTAGTAGGAGGAGGTGGGATGAGTAGTAAAGGAGAATGGGCCAGAGTTAGAAGTGATGTCACCTGCAACGAGAAGCAGGAGAATGAAAAGTGACATTAGATGGTTCAGTGATGTATACGAGGTGCTTTTCTGTGAACAATAATATGGGTGTAACGAAAATAAACAAATAAAAATGAATTCAATGAGTTCATATTTATTTGTTTATTTTCGTTAGCCAATGATCAATAATATGGGGCTAACGGCAGTGTATTCGGACCGGTGAGGCGCAGTTTCCGCCAGAAATCTGGCGCACATCCCGATCATACATGTCGCCCTATTTGTCTCCCCCTCTCATGGATTGTAAGCCCTTGCAGACAGGATCAAAATTGCTAAAATTTCTGATGCCCATTTACCCTGCTTCTAACACATCATCTTTTATAACTGTCCTTCACTGTATATCCAACTGCTGAAGAGTTTGTAGCAGATTCATTGTGGATAGAGCTTTCACTCCTGCAACAATCTACTGTATAGTTCTGTGACAAAACCGCAACATAACTGACATGCTGATTCCAGCAAATCTATAATTTGCTCAATTTTCAGCATGAAAAATGTCCATAGACTGTGAATGAGATATAAAATATCTCATCCACATCATCACAATTTATTATGATTCCTGTGGAAAAATATATCCTGTAATAAATGGTAGAAATCTGACAACCTCATTTAACTTTAAATTTAACTTTTTAATCCACACAAATTTACTATATTTTAGAACACGGAGGCCTCATCTAGTGGGGTTTATCCTAATATGGTTTCTAACATATTTTCTGGATTAATTACATGTGAAAAACATGAAAATAATTGACCAGAACTTGAAATAATGTGTAAAAATAACAATATGGGCAACATGTATGAGTGCGGCTGTGCCAGAAGACTAGCGCAGCCCCGTTCACTATAGATTTCAAACTCCCGCACGCCAATATTTGGCGCATTACAGAGTGCCCGCGGCACTTTGTAATGCGCCTGATTTTGGGAGCGTGCCGGAGGTGGGGAGCACTAGAACCGTACAAAGCAATTCCAGGCGCATTACTGGTGGAACAGGTAAACCACTTTCAAACCACTTTTAAGCCAGAATTGTTGAATTTGCGCTAGAATGCGCCTCATTTGTGACCTGCAGTAGACCAGGTTCATAGATTCAGGCACATTCTAAACTATAATTATGTCGCCTAGGTGACTAAAATCATACATGTCGCCCGGTGTGTACCAATGAATTGTATTCTTATTGCAGCTAGTTGGACAATATGGGCGACATTTCCCAACACGCCAGCCCCAGTTTTTTGGTCTATTTTGCGGCAAAACACTTTTGACGCCATATTCTTGATGTAAATGAACTGTCGTACACCAAAACTAGGCGCATTATACGCCGGACACGACACATTGTAATGCGCCTAAACATGGTGCGGTGTGCGCCTCCGTTGTGCAATATGCCTATTGAGGCGCATTAATGATATGTAATGTGCCTCTGTCGCACAATGCGCCTCCGTCGCACAATGCGCCTCGATAGGCGCATTACATACACTACCAAAGATATGCTATGTGCCGAGATTTGCGTAATGCGCCTTTATAGGCGCATTAAGTTTTCTATGCAAGGTATACCTGACGCCAGATTATTGAGAGGATCGGATTTTCTGGTGCACTTTACACTGATTTAATGCGCCTAAAACTGGCATGGAAACGACACTTTTCTGACATGTATGTCTATATGTTTTTGTGTCTTTTACACACTAATTATAACTGAAAATGCACATGAAAAAACGGTCTGTGGACCCAGCTTTATAATGTAATCTAATGCAAACTTTAGCTACAGAAATCAGCAGGTAAAATTGGTAGCAAGTCAGGACCATGTACGTTTAATGATAGGACTACAGTACACGGATCAGTCTCTGTAATGTCACTGTATGACACGCTGCACCCGTGACTTTTAATTAGCTTGATAAATTGCCACACACTTTTTCAGGCCGACATCTGTAAAACCGCATGTTCATTTACAAGAAGTGAACACTCATGAACTTTATTACCATCCCTGCCTTCTCAATTTTAGAATATACCTCATCCAATGAGCCAGTGGTCTTCCTGCTTCCCGGTGCCGGCCGTCATTTGACTACTAAGGCTCCGTTACTGCAGATGTTACTGGGACTTATCAGACCCTTATCAAGTCTGCAGCATTTTTAGGCCGTGTTTTCCGCTGTAACTGCGGCTAATATATCAAGAGGTATATCAAAAAGTAGTATAATAAAACCCACCAAATGTCTGTTTCTGACTTCATAGAGAACACAATATGTTAAATAAAATAATAAAAAACAAACAGGAAATAACATTTTATTTAAACAAAAATAACAGTCCAAACTACAACTTTTAGCCCCACCCACAACTTTATATCACCTATATATAAATATCTGACAGAGTAGTGATACAATTATGAGACTTATTTTAATGCCTTGTTTTCTGTTAATAAATAAACAAATGTTAGAAACAGACTTTTATTTGCTATTTTCCCTCATATTATTATTAAAAAATAAAGAAAATAAAAATTACAGAAAAATGAAGCCTAATGTATCATAGTAAAAATGACAAAAAAGTATTATAGTGATCAAACCTGTGTGTACTAAGTAATAGAAAAATCTGCCTTGTCAGGAAGGGAGGTGGGGGGTTAACAGCCCGGTTGGGACCTGGTTAAGCTAATTAAAAACCACTGGTTTTAGGTGCTATATCATGATCACGCTGAGACCACTTTGTGCATTACAAATATGTTCCATAACAAGTATCACATCCATGCTAAGATATTCTATTCTAACAAAGTGATTTTTTACATTACCCTCCGTATCTAAGGTTTACGGAACTAATATTTGGAAATGTCATGTTTTACAGTTTCAGGATACCATAATTTCAGATTTGTCACAAAATAGCACTGTCAAGACATTGCAGCAAATCTTGGAATTGGTGAATTACTGCTGTTTCAACTGTGAAATATGAAACATGCCAGAGCAATCGCAATTCTAAATAGCTTCAAGGTTATACTAGTTTCATTGACCTCACTCTGTCAAATGTCTGTGAACATGGGGCTCTCTGCAGATTTAAATGAATGCTCGCATTTCAGAAGTATTCATATGGTTTTACAGAGTTTCATTCTCTTAGTTAGTATGGAGAACAGTCAGCCACAGTAGAGAATGGGAAAGAGCAGTTTTTTTTGGCTAGCTGTGGATATGAAACTAAGAGCTTACAATAGACTCATTTGCACAAAAAATATCATTAGGGAAATCATTTTTGACATAGTTATGCTAGCGCTAGCAGATGTTACTGGTAGATTATATAGAAGGTGAACTCAGGAGACAGAAGACAAAAGGGCAGTAGGGATACATAGGTCCAGATGGAAATTGCTATGAAGAACTGTACACTGTTCTTCTCCTTTTGTAGAAGAAAGTGTATAGAACTGGGATAGAGCAACATGGCAGGTGCATTTAAATTGAGGTCTTATATCAATGTAACTATACAGTAGGGAAGACAGCCATTAGCATTGCAAACTACTCAGCAAATGTATTCTAAAGAAAGCACCTAATTCGCTTTGTTGGAAATTGGTGTAAAATGTGGGTATTTGATGCAATTGCACCTAAGTGGCAGATGTGTGGTTGATGCTGGGGCCTACCAGTGGGGTGCTGGAATATGCTTTGGAAGAGAAGAAACCACAGAGGCACAGCAGATTGGGGTCTTGGCAGACTTTTTTTCACAGTGCTAGACTTAGGGACATTACAATTCAGGTTACGTTCACAGACAGGTCATCATATTGGAAGAGTTCACACAGTTATCTTGCTGTAGCTCCCTTCCACAGCTTCTTTCGTCAGCCAAGTAGAGGCTGCCTGCCCAACTTACACTGGCGATCCTCCAGGACCAGCTACTTATGTCTCTACATGTATATGAAGGCATAGAGTGAGGGGCTTTCCATTCCCCATGGAGTAGTGAACCTGGCAACTGGCTTTTAGACTCTTCGTCTATTTCTCTACTGTTCTCTCGTTTCTTCTTTCTTTCTCTTGCTCTGGCTCTGTGAGTAGTCCTCCTCTATAGACCTAATGTCTCCGGCCTCTGCTTCACTGCCAGTTAGTATGCAGATGACCGACCCCATTTATTCTGGACAACTTTAGCGACTCTCCAACTGTGATCAACTATAACTACAATTATAACGTACTGCGCCTAGAATGGAAGGCTCCCTGTTATATGCCTGGATCCCCTAGTGCTTCTCAATCCTGATTGGCTGCAGGCGAAACATGTTACTTGTGCTTAGCACAGATACCCCTATAAAGTACACAGTTATCATCAATAAATATTCATATACATTACAAGGCCTCACCCTACGTTAACATGTTCTGAACCTGCAAGCATAAAAATCATCTTAGTACTTGATAATTCCAAGAAATTGAGAATGTTTTTATGTTTTTTCTAAAATGTGCTAAATAAATACTATACATATTTGGTATCACCGGAATCATAGCGACCTGCAGAATACAGATAACATGTCATTTATGCTGAAAAATGAACTCATTTAAAATGAAATCCCTGCAAAAATGGTGCACTTGTGTTTTTTTTCACTTTCCTCCCCACTTAAACAATTTTTGGGGTTTCCAAATGCATTATATGGTAGGTCAATGTCACCATTAAAAAGTACATCTTGTCCTACAAAAAACAAGATCTTAAATGACTATGTAGACCGAAAAATAAATTTGAATGTGTACAGCAATTCTGCTGCTCTCTGTAGGCAAATTCACAAAAGCAAATCAGCATCAAATTTTGGTGTCAATCAAAGAGGTCAAATGGAATGTGAATTTATCATTGGAGGCTAGCTGTGCATAGTAATCCAAAGGACTGGAGACATGTTGCCATGGAACACTGGAAGTAAGTTTATCTTTTTTTCCTATTCCAGCCTATCATCATATAAGCTTTATGAGTTTTGTCATCTGTTGTAGTATAATCTAGTCTTGGTTGGAACATGTTATAAATATATTAACATAATAGATAAGATGGGAAAAGACACAGGTCGATCGACTCCAACCTATAACTCTACAGTGTTCATCCAGAGAAAGGCGAAAACCTCTGTGAGGCAGACTTCCCAATTCTAAATATGGCAATCAGAATAATCCATGGATCAAAATCCTATGTTCAGAATTTGGGTCCCATAACTTATGAGATTATGTTTCTAGAAAGACATCTAAACCTTTCTTGAACTTGTTCAGTGACTGAACCATCACAACCTTTTGTAGCAGTGAATTATATAGTCTCACCGCTCTTGCAGTAAAAAATCCCCATCTTCTTTCCTATAGATGAAAAGGATGCCCCTTGTCATTGTTACAGGTCTAGGTGTAAAAAATATTATGGAAAATATTTGTATACTCTCTTTTAACATATTTGTACTTGTTAATTAAATAATTCCTAAACCGTCTTTTTTCCAAGCTTAATTGTGGTATTCCGAGAACTTTTTTTACTGATGTTAAGGACAACCTTATGGCAATAGATATGATACATTGTGTGACAATTCTTGTGAGTTAGAAAATTTATAATAATGCATTAATAGTTATGTGCTCATTATGCTTTGGTTATGAGCTTAAAGTGAGGATTAACTTATGTGTAATATGTTTTTTCGCTTTGCTGCCATATACTGGCTAATATATGCATATGAGAGCTAGGTATTCACAATCAAGATCAATTGCTACTGAAAATGACCAGAACCAGAATGTGTGAGGAGCTTCCAGGCTTTGCCCCCCTCACACTATCAGGCTGGAACAAACCAGTTTGTCCAGTTCTTGTCTAGCCAGGTGAGAAGACAGTAGCCTCTACAGATACACCTGTTAAAGTAATATTTACTCTAAGACTGGGTTCACATGGTGTATAGCAGCTTGAACCTGTGCGCGCCGCTACACATCTGATGTGGGAAGTATGTACTGACTAGCGTGTACTTCCCACAGCACTCTGGACCGGCCCCCATTCAGCTTCACTTTCCCCAGTGTGTGGAATATGCTGTAAAATCATAGCTTGGACTGTGTTTTCCCATAAATATATCCTTTTTACAGTCTGAGGAGTAATCTGTACTCCATTGCCATCAGAGACTTTAATCCTTTTTATAGCATACAAGGTGAACATCTCCTCTCATACGTAAACATAGTAAATTTGCTCTATCGTGCCTTAAAGAGAGCCTGTAAGCTCATTACTGTTTTGTAAAGAAGTAAAATGTGTAAAGCCCATGAGTGTTTGGCTATTTTCAATTGCACCAACATCACGGGCACCCCAACACCCATATTGACAATTGTTGTGGATGCAAGGGAAATGTTTAAGGGTGCAGCGCTCCACTCCAGCCACTGTGATGACTCTAATTGCGGCTACTGTAACTACATATCCTAGCTTGCCCCTTTCCCCATGGCCCACGGCATACAGTGGGTACAGAAAGTATTCAGACCCCTTTAAATTTTTCATTGCAGCCATTTGGTAAGATCCAAAAAGTTTTTTTTTGCTGATTAACTTACACTCTGTACCCCATCTTGAAAGAAAAAAATATAAATGTAGATATTATTGCAAATTTATTAAACAAGAAAAACTGAAATATCACATGGTCTTACGTATTCAGACCCTTTGCTCAGTGTTGAGTAGAAGCACCTTTTTGAGCTAGTACAGCCATACGTCTTCTTGGGAATGATGCAACAAGTTTTTCACACCTGGATTTGGGGATCCTCTGCCATTCTTCCTTGCAGATCTTCTCCAGTTCTCTCAGGTTGGATGGTGAACGTTGGTGGACAGCTATTTTCAAGTATCTCCAGAGATGCTCAATTGGGTTTAGGTCAGGGCTCTGGCTGGGCCAGTCAAGAATGGTCACAGAGTTGTTCTGAAGCAACTGCTTTGTTATTTTAGCTGTGTGATTAGGGTCATTATCTTGTTGGAAGATGAACCTTCGGCCCAGAGGTCCGGAGTACTCTGGAAGAGGTTTTCATCCAGGATATCTTTGTACTTGGCCGCAGTTATCTTTCCTTCAATTGCAACCAGTCGTCCTGTCCCTGCAGCTGAAAAACACCCCCCATAGAATGATGCTGCCACCACCATGTTTCACTGTTGGGATTGCATTGTGCAGGAGATGAGCAGTGCCTGGTTTTCTCCACACATGCCGCTTAGAATTAACACCAAAAAGTTCAATCTTCATCTCATCAGACCAGAGCATCTTAATTCTCATAGTCTGGAAGTCCTTCATGTGTTTTTTTGCAAGCTGTATGTGGCCTTTCATATGTCTTGCACTGAGGAGAGGCTTCCGTCGGCACACTCTGCCATAAAGCCCCGACTGGTGGAGGACTGCAGTGATAGTTGACTTTGTGGAACTTTCTCCCATCTCCCTACTGCATCTCTGGAGCTCAGCCACAGTGATCTTGGGGTTCTTCTTTACCTCTCTCACCAAGGTTCTTCTCCCACAATCGCTTAGTTTGGCTGGACGGCCAGTTCGAGGAAGAGTTGTGGTCATCCCAAACTTCTTCCATTTAAGGATTATGGAGGCCACTGTGCTCTTAGGAATCTTGAGTGCTGCAGAAATTCTTTTGTAACCTTGGCAAGATCAGTGTCTTGCCACAATTCTGTCTCTGAGCTCCTTGGGCAGTTCTTTAGACCTCATGATTCTCATGTGCTCTGACATGCACTGTGAGCTGTGAGGTCTTATATAGACAGGTGTGTGCCTTTCCTAATCAAGTCCAATCAGTTTAATTAAACACAGCTGCACTCTAATGAAGGAGTAGAACCATCTCAAGAAGGATCAGAAGGAAATGGACAACATGTGAGTTATATATAAGTGTCACAGCAACGGGTCTGAATACTTATGATCATGTGATATTTCAGTTTTTCTTGTTTAATACATTTGCAAAAATATCTACATTTCTGTTTTTTTTCTTTCAAGCTGGGGTGCAGAGTTTACATAAATGAGCCAAAAAATTTACTTTTTTGATCTTACTATTATTATTATTAATCTTACTCTTTCTTATGTGAATTCAGCTCAAGGGAGTACTTGGGCAGATACATGTCACAAAAGTGTGTGTCCTTGGTAAAAGAAGCCGGCAGTTTGTGACAGTAGACCTAGGTTACTGACACTTGGTAGCTGGTTGCACAGCTGCTCCAAACAGCTAATCGGGGCCATCTTTTCTGCCTAAGTGATGAGTGCGAGGCCACTATCATGTGCCTGGTGAGGCTCATACCAGGCTTCATGCCTTTGGTTGTCTGTTATGGAACTCTCCTGCTAAGAGGAAAGCCATACTGTAAGTGAAAGGTGGTGGCAATGTTGAGTCCAGTCAGGACTAAATCTATGTCTAGTTAGATCTCAGCCAAGCAGGTTTTTGTTTTCTGTTTAGCCAGAAGTTGTTTTAGTTGTCTTTGCAAAATTAACCCAGGCAGCAACTGGACTATGGATTTTAACCTTTGTGTTACTGCCTATATCTGTGGAAGACCCGGTTGCCTATCTGATTCTGATGCTATTCCTCACAGTTCCCTCCATTACCTACTGGAAGGGGCGGAGCTTACGGGATAGACTGGTAAAAAGTCACTTTGTGGCTCCGCAGAGAGAGACGTGGCTGGGTAGACAACCCAACGGATTGTGTGGTATGTGTAAGTTTTGCCAGTATGTGATTAACTGCAAAACTTTTGGGAATATCGAGAACCCCTCAAAATATGCCATCAAAGGATTTATTAATTGTGTTTCCGTTGGTGTTGTTTATCTAGCCATATGTTCCTGTGGATTAAATTATGTTGGGAAGACACGTCGTGAACTAAGGAGGAGAATAGGTGAACATATTGGGGATATTAAGAAACAACACGACACCCCTATTGCGAGACATGTGTGGGAAAAACACAATGGTAGGATTGATGTGATGCAATTTAGAGGTATTGATTTAGTGAAGCCTCCACTCAGAGGAGGTGACTGGGACAAACTCATTTTACAGCGAGAGACACAGTGGATCTACAGGCTTAATAGTGTATTTCCAAAGGGGGTGAATGAATCATTATCCTTTACGTGTTTCTTGTAAGCACCTGCTTGAATATATATGCATCTTTCGTTATACATGAACCTCATTTAAAAACAGATTCCCCTAAACAGTTGTAATTTTGATGCCAGATACCTAAGCTCTACAGCATATATGTCATCCTACGCTTACTTTCTTATTGTTGAATTTAAATGTATCTTTTGTAGAGATGTTCACTGTCTTTTGGATGCTTTTGATATCTAAATGTATCCTTCTCTTAGGGCCTTGATATGGAGACACTATATAATTATGATTAGTGTCTTATAATATGGTCCAGCGTCGGGGATCTGCAGGTTAATGAATGCTGCTGTCTGACACATTCACTTGTCGGACAGACGTTTCTTGCGCTTACTGAATGATAAGATCAAGGCGCAGTGCCAATTTTGGCTTCACATGTGTAGCGCCGTCTGTTACGGTGCCCGGCGGCAAGTGCGCATGCGCGGCTTTGCCTGAACATCAGGATATTCGGCACATGCGCAAAGCTCCCGTCTGAAGTCTCTGCCGCCATGTCAGTGTGTACTGACATGCGCAGTGCACTTTGAGAGACGCCGAAGGTTTCCCTAGTGAGATGGAGGCACACGATTGGAAGTGAGTTCAGGCATGTTATATAGGTAATAGGGGGCGGTTTTTCCTCTGATTGAGGCAAGTGTCTGAGGGGCTATAAATACCCTCAGTTGCTTAGTATATACGTGGGACGCCATACACCAATGACGATCTATAAGTTCTCACCATAGGGAGATACACCATCCCTGGTTTATACTATACCTTCAGATGAGTGGCACGAGAATCAAACTGGAGGTTCAGGTATTTCTTTTGCTCTGATGTAGTTAAATATTGTATTAGGTGTGTGTGTTTTTTGGCTGACGAATTGTACTGTATATTGATTTTTCTTACAGATGGAAATGCTGTTTTTGACCCACTGAGGAGTCCCTGGGATGGGACGAAACACGTTTGGGGTTGTTTTCTGTATGCGCTTACTGATTTTTGTGCTAGATTAAACATTAGAATACCTTGGGGTGTTTCATATGCGTTGATTATTATTGACGCTCTTATGCCCAAGACCACGGGCATCTGATTTTTTGCCCTTCTTTTTGGGTATATGATAATACTTGAGGTCACAATAGCACCTAACTTTTGTAAGCGCCTTTCTTATCATCTCTATTTGTTATATAGATACTGGTACTTACCTTTTGCATTTTTTACTTGGTCTATATATGGTTATGCCCTTTATGTGATATTGAGATAAGGAAGGGTTTTTTCTAGGTAATAAATAGAAGATAGTTGCGGGGTCGCCCTTTTCGGGGCGGGTTCTCCGCTTATGTATCACTGTTGTGAGAGACAGTAATATAGATTGTATAGTTTGTGTGTCCCTCTTTTGTAGTATTTGTGTAGTGTTTTGATATAGTTTTAGAGGTATATTTAATAAAAGGTAATTTTTAAAGGAATATATTTTTTGGTTTATGTTATACAAGTACATTATTCCGATACTCTATTTATGTGGGAGGTTTTTGCTTGCTATTCCTCACAATAGTTAATGACAATATTGGTCTTGTGTACTGATTTTTTACCTTCTGTACCCACTGTAATTAACCCCAGGTTTGAAAGCCCGTCTTGGTATTGCATTCCATCCATTCCCTTGACCAACTTTCCAACTTCTCTGCACACTCTAGCTCAGCTATGTCCTTCTTATACACTTTATAACTATATGCAAAATGACATAGGTTGCCTCACTAGTCATTTGTATAGAAACAAAACTATGGGCCACATGTATGAACCTGTTTAGGTCTAAAACTCACTTTTTTGTCCATAGGATACTATGGCAAAAGAATGAGTTTTAGACCTAAACAGTTTCATACATGTGGCCCTATATTTCTGTTTTCAGTATTTATGCCTCTTTAATGCGATCCATGATTTTATTTGGCTTAGCAGCAGATGCATGGCATTGATCACTGAATTTTAGCATACTGTCTACCAATATCCACAAGTCTTTTTCAGCCGCAGTTTTAGGCAGCGTTCACACGACTTATTCACGGCGTAATTGTGGGACGTATTTCGCCTGCAATTAGGCCGTGTGCTATGGGGCAGGGGCAGGGTGGGGCGGAGGGGAGGCTGGCAGCCCGCCGGCCCCATAGACATTCATTATTCATGGCGCGTATACGGCGTGAATAATTCACATGTCACTTCTCTCCCGACTCGCTGTATTGTGCGAGCGGGGAGAGAAGACATAATCCATAGTTCTCTATGAGAACTATGGATTACTGTAATTACTGGGTCGTATCTCGCCCGCATTTGAGCTTAGTACAGCGCGAATTACGGGCTGAAATATGTCCCAGTCATTGCCGTGTGAACATAGCCTTACACAGTATCATACTATTTATCACATAATTATACTTTTTGTTTCCTCTGTCGGAAGTTCATGATCTTACATTTATCCACATTAAACCTGTCTAAAGTGTCTGACATTACTGGAACTCTTAAATCCTGTAAGTCAAGTCAGTCTCACAGACTAACAAGAATTCATAGTGCCCTATAATACAATGAGATGGTCCCCAACACCTAAAGGCGGGAAAAAACAGCAGCATAAATAGCAAAAAATAAAGGTATGGATTATAGTGGCATATATCAAAGAACCCATAGAGCAGTGCTAGATATCAGGAACTACCAACTTGCTAATTTCAGTACACTGTGAATAGACGTGTTTAGGCAAACTAGCTTTCTTTTAGGTGTACTAGCCTTTTTTTGTTCCTGTGTACTCTGCATCTATTTATGCTCAATATTATACATTTAGCTTGTGCCCACTAAGCAGTCCAAAACAGACTAGACAATATGCGGTTTTTTTTTAACTGTACATTTTTTATGATATTATCCATACTATGGGGATTTTATCAAGGAGTATCAGGTTCAGATTTGCAGGGTTGCACTTTTTGGGGAGGGTTTTCTGCAAGGCCAAAATCTAGAAGTACAGACCAGCTATGGTTTTCAGTTCACATTTGGTTTACATCCATCCTATCTACCCTATGCAGGACCCTTTGTGTGAGAACAATTTGTTTTTCATCATCCATTGTTTTTTCTGACTTGATTGGTCATGGGTGGTAAGTGTGGATTTATTATTTCTTCAATCTGTTTATTATTAAAAACAAAATATTTTTAATGATATGTGTGAAAAGCTACGCTTCAGTGACATTGGTCTTTTATTGATCCTCCTGATATTCTATGGTTTTAATTTTTATTTTGGTTTGTGCAACTTGCCAATTCCTGTGAGAAGGTAAAATGTTCTTGCATCTGATTGGGCCCTCAAAACCTCTGCGCCTCATAGAAGCTATAGATTGACTTATGCCTAGTTCCGTTGTATAACTCAAGACTTGTATCATACTGATTTTTATTTTAATAGGTCTAGCATATTCAGTATATATTTGTTAAAACATCTAGTCTAGTATCTTATTTTTGAATTGCTTATTTTTTGTCAGTATAGTCATTGATAAATACTAATATAAAACACTGATCACTAGTAAAACATTTCCAATTTAGATAATATATTCCTTTTTAGGTTCACAATTAGATTCCTGCATATATATTCCTATGATTGTTAAAGACATGACAAAGATGGCAACAAATGTTCTGTCTTGTTGATTTCAAAGGTAAATTCAAGGACCAATTACAATGCTGCCTTTAAGCTATACTCATGAGTGATTTTAGTGTAAAGTGTTCAACACTGGAAGAAAAACTGGTTGAAAAAGGAAGTTCAAAGAGGGAACAAAGGACATATAAATATACAGAATGAATGTCTGTTCTAGAGTAGATGCCGCAGGTCAGGTACAAATGTACACAGAAGTAAAATGCTCTTTTAAGTGGTAACCTGTTTTCCAGTAATAGGAAATTGCTTGCCCTCTATGAAGCACTGAAATATATTGTGCGTTACACAAAGGTCTAACAAAATGTGACCACTGGCAGTAAATTCGTAGTGACGGAATACGTACTAAAAAATAGAAAGCTAACCAATGATAGATTGTATAGAAATAAGAAAATATCAAAATGAAAACTACAAAGTGCACATATGGAAGGAGTTAGAGAAAGTAATGAGTTAGAGCAAGTAAACAAATGGGTCTATTCATTGCTTGCAAAAGCATGCAAACCATCTGAAGGGTTTGATCTAGGTTTATGAATTAGTTTGGTAATTTCAGGCTTCCTTATGGCTTATGCCATTATAAGATGAGCTCTAGAGAATGTAATCAAATACAGGCCCGGGAGGTGAGAAAAGCGAGGGCACAATGACATCCTAAACTGCACAAAAATATTATGGTAGACAGTTATTTAGCTTTAATTCATTTTTAAGAATATAGCAGGACCCATCCTACTGAATATCATAGTTTGTAAGCCTTTGCTTATCTTCACTTTATTTCTCCAATAATTTAGGTATAATATTTTGTTTTTATGAAAATAAACTCTGAAATTGGTGTTCTGCTTTTTCTGGTGACATGCGACATGTGAATTAATAAAGGACTGGGAGAGGACAACTATAAATATAGCATGCAAGATAGTGAAGATATAGAGCTGGGAATTAGTAATAAATCAGTGGGGGGGGGTGGAGGGGTTTTTTAAATTTTTGTTTTTTAGATAATAAGGACATGGGATAAAAAAAATTAAAAAAACCAAAAAAACCCCTAAATTTTCTGCTGACCAATGCCAGGAGTCCCAACCACAAAAAAAAATTTTAACTTTAATTATAAATTCTGAAAAAATTTTTTACAAAGTGGGGAAAACTAGACAAAGGCGGATTTAAAAACCCAAGACGGGGGAGTCAATTTAAAAGGGAAAACGTCAATTTAGAAAATGGGAAAAACCTTTAAGGGGGAAGGTGTTAAAGTCCCCTTTTTGAAAACCCCCGTCTGAAAACCAAAACTGCCCGGGAAAAAAATAGGAAACAGGAAACAAAAAATCATTAATGGGCAAAAATTTCCCGATTTTTATGCTAATAAAAAGGGAAACTCACTTTTTGGGCCCCAAAATAATTTTTTTTTTTTTACAGAAATTTTTGGCGCAGGGAAAATTAAAGTATTTTTTTTTTTCAGAATAGGGAAAATTTTTTTTTTGGGTTTTTTTTGTCCACTGCAGTATAGACATAGCCTTAGAGGTCTGCTATAGGCCCCCAAAAGTAGTGAGGGAGGTATTGTAGAGGACAATGAGGAGAAAGCAAATCTATTTAACAATTTTTTCTTCACTGTATTTACTGAAGAAAATGACCTTCCTATTGATGAGCAGAGAGATAAGGTAAACACCTTAAATGTTTCTTGTCTAACCCAGGAAGAAGTGCAGCTTCTCCTTAAGGAGATTAAAATAGACAAATCCCCAGGTCCTGATGATATACACACCCGTGTCCTAAGGGAATAGAGTAATAGGATAGACAGGCCCCTATTTTTAATATTTACGGACTGTATAATAACACGGTATGTCCCAAAGGATTAGTAAATAGAAAATGTGGTGCCAGTATTCACAAAGGAGTCAAAAAATTATCTTGGAAACTAAAGGCCAGTAAGTTTAACCTCTTTTGTAAGTAAAATGTTTGAAGATTTTCTAAAAGATGCTATCCTGGAGTATCTCACTTAAATTAAATGTATAACGCTGTTCCAGCATAGGCTTATGAAGGATTTGTCTTGTCAAACTAATCTAATCAGCTTCTATGAGGAGGTTAGTTCTAGATTGGATCGGGGTGAGGCATTGGATGTCAGATATCTAGATTTTTCTAAAGCATTTGATACTGTGCCACATAAAAAGTTGGTAAGTAAAATGAGAATGCTTGGACTGGGAAAAAATGTTTGCAAGTGGGTAAGTAACTGGCTCAGTGATAGAAAACAAAGGGTGATGATTAATGGTACATACTCAGACTGGGTCCTTGTTACTAGTGGGGTACCACAGGAGTCAGTATTGGACCCTATTCTTTTTAATATGTTCATTAATGACCTTATAAAAAAGAATTCACAGTAGAATATCAATCTTTGCAGATGATTACTTTAAGCTCTGTAAAGTAATCAACACAATAGAGGATAATGTTTTAATAAAAAGGGATCTGGATAAGTTGGAGCCCTGTGTAGAGAAATGGCAGATGAGTTTTAACACAGATAAATGCAAGGTTATGCACATGGGGAGGAAAAATCCATTCCATGATTATTGTTAAATGGAAAAATGCTGGAAAAAAGTGACATGAAGAGGAACTTGGGAATCCTAGTGGAAAGTAAACTGAATTGTTTGCACCATGTTTAGGCAGCAGCTGTCAAGACCAATAGGATTATAGGGTGTATTATAGGGTGCACACGATGAGAAAATCATTCTCCCATTATGCAAGTCACTGGTAAGACCACACATGGAATATTGTGTACAGTTATGGGCACCAGTCCACAGGAAAGACATTCCAGAGCTTGAACAGGTACAAAGGCGGGCAATAAAAATAATAAAAGGACTGGGTGGACTAGAATACCCATGAAGATCAGTAAGATTAGGGTTACTTAGTTTAGAGAAAAGACGGCTTCAGGGGACATAATAAATATATTTAAATATATCAAAGTCAATAGCAGGGGCGTAACTGGAGAAGCCTGGGCCCCATAGAAATCTTTTGGATGCCCCCCCCCCCACGACCACCCCCTAGGTAGGTAGGTAAGAAGTAGTTAGGCTCCAGTTAGATATGTAGGCCACAGGTAGGTAGATAGGTCCCAGTTAGGTAGGTAGGAAGATTCATCTTAAGTAGGCAATAGTTATGCCCCAGTTAAGTAGGTAGCCCCCTGGTAGGTAGATGGGCAGGACCAGGTAGGTAGGCAGTAGATAAGTCCCAGGTAGGTAGGATATAGCTAGGCCCCAGGTAGCTAGGTAGGTTATATCTAGGCTGTAGGTAGCTAGGTAGGATGTAGCTAGGAAGGCTGTAGGTAGGTCCCAGATAGCTAGGTAGGTAGGTTGTAGGTGGGCCTAGGTAGGCTGCAGCTATGCCCCAAATAGGCTGTAGGTGGGCCACAGGTAACTAGATAGGAAGGCTGTAGGTGGGCCCTTGGTAGCTAGGTAGGTAGGCAGTAGGTGGACCCTAAATAGAGAGGTAGGTGGGCCCGAGCTAGGTAGGGAGGCTATAGGTTGACCCCACATGGGGAGGTAGATCGGCTGTAGATTGGCCCTACATGGGTAGGGAGGTTGGTGACCGGATACCATTAATGAAAACAAGAAAAAATAATTAACTCGCCTCTCTCTTCATTCCCCCGATGCAACGAGTGGCAGGCCAGCTTCTCGAAGTGGAGCCCGGCGTATGTGGCACAATGATATGACTTCATCGCAATGCCCTTGTCAGCACTAGGGGCCGAGGCCTGGTAGGCTTATGGCCTAAGGTTTTAGGCTTACCAGGCTGAATAACATAACAGAGCACTGGCGGCGCTCTTCTCTGCTAAGACTGCGCAGTCCATGTCTCTGAATGCTTAGGACAGAGGGCCTGGGCATTCTGAGACAGTATACGTCGGGCCCCTTGTTGGACACCACTGCTGTATTTGAATGCATATGATACTGATAAACAGCAGAAATTTTATCACTGGCTAAAGCATCAAGCTTCATCACTAAGGCCCCCAATAGGAAATATTGCATCTGCAGTCATCCTCTTGTTTTAGACACTATTATTTTTTTGGGTAATTTATAATACAATATTTGGGCAACAATAAGTATCACTTACTACATATCTATGAGCTAGCAGCTTCTATATTTGATATGTTGCAATTATATGTTCCTTACTACTGTCATTTTGGTATCCATGCTATTTTGTAGAAGTATCTAATGGCTAAAATTAACTTTTTATTTTTCCACTGCAGCACTCAAAGTTTTCTGCCATATGCACAATGTCAGACTGGGGTGCTCACCAGTGGATCTGATTCTTGGGCCCACTACTGGACTTGATTCTTGGAGTCTACCCATATAGATGATTTATGCAGCCCACCAGTAGAGTTCATTTTTGGGGCCCACCCTATAGCTACTCTGCATGACTGTACATATTGCACATGCCTCATGTATTATCTTGCTTTGTGCTTCTCTTTTTCCACCTTTCTCCCTGAAAAGGGACCCCAGGCCTAGCATACTCAGAGGCTCACCAAGGGTTTCCCCTGCTTACCTGTGGGCCTTTCAAACCTGCATATGTATTTCATTGCCCCTCTGACAGGTTTCTAGCCCAATGACTTTGCATGCTGCTCACATAGTTTGAGACAGTAATCCAGTCCATCAGCCTTACATATAGTTTTTTTACCCCCTCATGTTTTTTTTTCTTTTCCTCATGACTTGTGAGTGGACTACTCACAGAAACATTTTTTAGGCACTAGTTACTACTTAGGAGTGAATTTGAGCCATAAAAGTGAGCGTACACAGTCTTTCGCCTGGTTTTCAGTCGGAAAATATGCTGTCCATTGGTTAAAGGGGACAGTCGAATCCGCAAACCGCAGACAGAACTGTTCAAAACTGTTCAAAAGATGATAAAATACTGGTCAGATTCTTTGATCAGAATCCAACCAGCAATTTGTTACTGCAGTGTGGCTGTACCCTGAAAGTTCAGTTTCCAGGAAGGGATTTCCCCTTTTTAAAAGAAGTCTCCCATGGTCAGGGTCACAGAGACTAATAAACAAATAAAGGGTTTAATAATGACGATGGACCAATTATGAAAACTGTTTGGTCTAAAAAATCAATTTTTTTTCCCCCTAGTTACTATGGGCAAAAAAGTGAGTTTTAAACCAAAAATTTTCATACATGTGAAAC